>JAGGAQ010006403.1:0-16427 GCA_017657225.1 Termitomyces sp. T69sscA
GCACCTGAGCTCGATGTCCGCACTACGCCTGACCAGTCTGTTGCCTCCTGGACTGATGAAGCCACGATGCTTCGGGTCCGAGCGAGGCGTTTGAAGAGAACGTGACAGGACAGGCAGCTCTACGGGCTGGACACGGATCAGGTTGTTTCTCCCGAGCTCGATTCTCCGGCGATCCATCCTTGGAAGCAATCCGACGTATGCTGCGAGCTTCGTGTCCACGACGTAGGGCGATTTGTGGGAAGACGATTCCTCCTCATGCGTCTCGACCTTAACCCCTCAGGCAATGTCATTACTTTCGCACCCGCTCCTCTTCAGACCTTTCACAAGAAGAAAGAGTCGTGGTTACGACGAACCCTGACACGACCTTGGCGAAAGGCTTTGAGAGATGCGGAGGAAACATCATCCGACCGCCGTGACGAACCCACCGCCTAGCGTTCGTGTCTGTGACCTTTCTCCAAAACTCGGACGCTCACGCCGACCATGCATCTGTGTCAACCCATTGTTCCCAGTACAAGCTCGTCAATCCCATCGGATGCGCCTTCCAGGCCCGTCGTACCGGAACCTCAGTGAGAGTACGCCTAGTCTTGCGGGAAGTGCTCCGAGAGGCAAAGAAGGATCAGGGAGAGGTCAACACCACCACGTTACAAACAAAGGTACTTCTGACATGAACGAGACTTCGCCTTCTCTGGAGGTATGTCCCGCCGTTTCCCCCAAGTATGGGACAAATCTGAGAATCGTTTGGGGATGGTAGGTTGAGTTACTCGGATCCGAGGGCGATTGAGGAGTGGAGACAATTAAACTCAAGTCCCAGTATTGCTACGCTGATAGAGATGGTTTGTAGTTCCTTGTTGTGCAATGGTTGATCTAGCGTCTTATCCATGCTTTTCAGAGCCAGAGCAGTCCCGTACGAGTTAGCCGTCCTCATCACCGAAGACGTTCTGTACATCTTACAGTGCCACCATTGCTTGCTCCTCAATTCACCAATCCACCTTCGTCAACGGCACTTGGTAGCGGTTCGAGAATATGACGCATTTGGGAGTTGGTGACATGAGGCCGTCTCTGCAACGCAATTCCACGTCTGGCACCGTCTATGGAATTACTGTTGAACCTCCTGTGCGTCTCATTAGATACAAGGTCTTTGGATGAACTCGAAATCATGTTCGCCAACTGAGGCGCTGCACTCTGTATGTCCACAACAAAACGTGGATTACGCTGCCAGAACAGTGGTTCCTCTGGTACAAGGAATTCCGCAGCGCCTCTCATTTTGCCCTTCCTGCGTTTCCGGCCATTCACAAGCTCCCTTGCACACTAATTTTCCAACGATGAAAGCCCATCACGCTCGCTAGCTCCAACTGACCGCTGAGCTCTGTCCCTTCTCATCCGGCTACGCATGATCCTCCTCGCTCAATGAGTGATAACTCCTCTGTTTGATTGGGTCCTCGCTCGGTGAAGGCAGGCCACAACATCTCCTAACAGGGTCATTCGTATTCAGCACCAATGAGCCTTACTTCAAATCGACGCAATACATCGGATTCAAGTAGGTGCGAATCATCTCGCACCGAATGGTTGTCAGCCTGCGTGCAATGCGAATGCGAACGGGGCATATCATCTTACCCGCCTTGCGTCGACCCAGTCCATGAACTCGATTCGGTCGGCCAACTCACAGTACGCACGTTATGACTCCAATACTCTTGTGGAACCAACGGCTTCGTATCAACCTGTGTCTGTGGGGCTGAACAGGCAAGGATATCGAAAAAGCGGTTTGTAATACATACATATCGCGATCATAGTTGATGTTATTTATCCCTTATATTTATTTCCACCGCTTGCTTATGAACTTTGTAGTAACAAACTGTCAGTGGCACACATACTGTGAAATAGAATGATCCTTTTTGGCTGCCGACTATTTATTCTAAGATCATACGCCGAGTATTCGATCACGTAAAATACCACTTTGTCCATATTCTGTGTCTATGTTCAAGTCATCATCGTCATTCCTCGTCGACGTATGGTAGCGTAACCATACCAAAGACTGAGAGACTTCTTTTCATTGGCTGGACACTGTCTTGTTCTCAACGAAGAAACTTGTTCGTATGCTGTTCTCTCTCATTGTTTGTTCTCGGAAATTATCAATAATGTACTAAACGCTCCATTTATCATCTACAGCGCACACATTTGTGTTCGATGTGAGAGTTAGGAGGGATTAGATCTATTATTAGGACATGAGTTAAAAGGACCCTCTATTCAAGAAAAGTAACAACTTACGCAGGAAGTCCAGATCGTGAGAGGGCCTGACGTGACAGAATTTCAGGCGAGATGCTGCATCATTTGTGCATTTGAGGATGTCGCAAGGCGTAAGGAGAGTGAATCCGAGTGTTTGTGATGTCGGTGATAGGTTAAGATCCGTATTACGAATCATTCTTCAAGCATGCTTTTGTATGAATCGCGTGGAGTCTGTATGTACTGGCTCGCTTGCAGCATCCAGAGTTCCGACGTCCTTGCTGCGCGAAGATTGACCCCATCAAATGAAAGTTCCACGTGGTCATGCCAGTGGCTGGTGATCCTGTTCAAGTTAGCGATGGGTCCAAAATTCTTGGATGGCGACACGCCACGGCCCCTGGGTACAAAAAGAGCAGGCGCTCGAAGTATCCTACAATATGAGTTGACTTGGGGATCGCAACAACGCTGTCGACGAGTCCATCCATACTAGAACCTGATCCGATCTGAACGCAGATATCAGTAATCGTTGGCGTATGTAGGGCCAAGACATCCGTAATCCAAGCAAAAGTTCCAATCTTGGTGTGTGTTTGGATGTCATGCAAAGCTTTCTACCCGCTTTCGTCTTGCTTTCGTCGCGCTCTTGCTTCCCGACCCCTGGGAAATCAGATGCTGTGTTTACCCGACATTACAATATCTGTCCGCTGTCAGGTATTTTGATATCCAATTGATATCATTGTTGATATGGCAATGACTGTTCGACCGTGGACGAGTAATAAAGCCGTGTAAATAAGCCCTGTTGATCATCTTTCCTTCGTCCTTCACCTCAGAGATGTCCCTCAATCTAGCGAGTGCCATCACTTCTGGCTATGGTATTGTCACATTTCCTATCAGAAGACTTGATACTTACAATACTTTCCAGGCAGTCGTAATTATGACTATGAAGAGAAATACCAGCGGGACAAGCAGGGAGATGAAGCTAGGGAAAACGCTCGCGTCTGGAATGTCTACCTCGATGAAGCAGAAAGCTATGATATGGACATGATTGAAGGTTTCCGAAACAACATCGATGGTCTACTCGTTTTTGTGCGTTATTGCAGGTTATCTATCTCTTGCTTTCCAATACCTGATTGCTATACAAGGCCGCCCTCTTCTCGGCAGTGGTCACGACCTTTGTTGCCCAAACGTCTCAATCTCTCCAACCAGATAATGCGCAGATTACCGCCTCCCTCCTTTACGAGAACAATCAAATATTGAGGGCCGCTGGAAATAAAACCACCATCGATGCTGTTCCCAGGACAGCCCTTGTTCCTGGAAGCCGAACATACTCTTCGACTGATCTATGGGTCAACGGATTATTCTTCACCAGTCTGGCTCTGTCGTTATCTACCGCTCTTCTCACTGTCCTTGCCAAACAGTGGATACAGGTATGTATGCTCTTCACTATCATGGCGACTACATTCAACAGGGATAAACAGGCTTATACTGTTGCTGTTTCTGGAAGTGCTAGAACTCGTGCTCTAATTCGCCACTTCCGATTTGAAGGCCTCATGAAATGGAGACTGAGTGACGTGGTTGAAAGCCTTCCTTTAATCCTTCACAGTTCAGTTGCCATTTTCTTCATTGGACTTGCCCTCTATGTCTCCAAACTCTCACGTCCAATATGTGGTGTTGTTTCTGCTATTACTGCTCTTACATTTGTCTTCTACTTCGGGACCTCGATGCTTCCATTCCGTGACATTGCTTGTCCCTATCGCATCCCCTTCATCTTTTCTCTCACCAAGCCTCTAGTGTTTGCCTTTCGCGTGGCTAAATATGCTTACTTCAGGCTTCGATATAGTGATACTTGGAGGAAATATTCCAAGATGTGGTCAGATATTTTGGCCTTTATGCTTTCTCTAGCTAAGCCTCTAGTGTCTGCATTTTTTGTGGCACGACTCTCCTACTTCAAACTTCAAGATGACTTCTTTAACTGGATGAAAAATTACGAGATAAGGAATGCTTTCAATTTTGGATATCAATATTGCAAGAGATATTCTCCAAAGTGGCCAGAAGTATCATTGAAAACAGCAGAACAAAAACAAGTCTTGCCCAGGAATAATGATCCATTTGACAGTGCAGCCGCCTGCCGTGCATGTGAATCAATGAATTGGGTGTTTGATCACTCATCAAATAAATCAGTTAAAAATATTGTTGTTGAAGCTGTTTGTGCCCTGCTGGAGGAGTGGAACTCAAATGAAGACTTGCAGAGGATGTATTTTGATGATGTGGTCTCAAGGCCTGAATACAGCAATCTTTTTCTTTTGGCAGCCACACATTCCTTGCCTCAATGGTCTGATACACTAGCACAATCTGCTACAGAACAAGATCTTGAGCAGAGCACATGTGGCAGACTGATTGGAAATCTCATGAAGATCTCATCTTCCAAAACTCTGTTTGATAAAGACATTACTACTTTGGAAAACTGGCTCAAGAAGATCGAACCCTTGTGGATAAGTACCTATGAGAAGGCAATTAGAAGTAGGCAGCACACTCTATCTCTGCGCCTTCTAAATTGGGGTCAACCCATGCTGCAATTTGAACGTAATTGTGACATCTTGTTTACTTGTGCTCAATGGGGAGATGAAAAGGACATCTGCAATTTAGTTGATCTGGGAATGAATCTCAACCTATGTGATTCTCGTGGTAGGACTGCTTTACATTATGCAGCCTGGTATGGCAATCTGAATGCTGTCATTGCCCTTAGTCAACAAGAGCCAGGTTCAATGTCTCAAGCAGCTGATGATGTTGCTGGAGAGCTAAGAACAGCACTCAAAGTTGCAATTGAATACTGCAAACCAAATGTGGTGGCATACCTTCTAGATCATGGTACTCAAGCACCTCCTAATGCACTCCACACTGCATTGGAATTTTCCCCGCTTCAAGTAAATGAATGTTTGGAAACAGTGCAGCTTTTACTTGACCATGGATGTGATAGAACAGCTAAGGATGCGAATGGAAAGACACCTATTGATGTTGTGCATAATTGGCCTCACTGGTCCTGGCATAACTTGAATAAACCTGCAATCATTGAGTACTTGATAAATTATCAAACTGTCAGGCTCTCCACATCTGAGCCAACTGTGTTGCCCACTTTGAATGAGGAGGAGAAATAAATTTAGAAATGCACTTGCAGAAATGCACATCATTTGAAACAAAAGTTATTCTAAACAGTGATATGATCATATACATATTTATGAGCAGGTATGGGCCATTGCAGGGCATAGCATGTCTGAGATTCACTTGAAACTTGGTGGAGGTAAATCAAATGCAACTCAATATGATTCAAGTTCTATATTGTAGCTCTTTCAGCACTAGTTAACATGTACATATATTATCACAAACCCTAGACAATTTGCAGGGATAGAAGCATAGGAGCAAAGAGAAGCAAATATAAATGAATCAATAAAATTGAGAATATCAATGGTAGGTTCTGCTGACTTCAGAGGCTCCTATTTCGAGCAGGGCCTTATATAGGTGGACTCAATGAGGATTTACAGATGCTTATGTGTAATGAAGATCATCTAATAACTTCATTTGTAATGAATATATATATATCAAATAAATATATATACACTGTCACTACCTTACATAAGGTAGCTTTTTGTTTTAGATTATGTAGTACTGGAAGTGATACTGATCTGGTTCTGTAGTGTGACTTAGGCCTTTTTTCTTGAAATTGTTTCATTATGAGGCTGTGCAAAGATGCTAAGGAGTGCTGAAGACCTCTGGCACTGGATATTGGGGCTCTAAAACTAATTCAGAGATTAGCCAAGTTTAGAGTTAGCTGCAAGAGACAAGAGACAAGAAAGTACAGTATATATTAGTGGTAGGTAAGCTTTGAGCTGTAGGTCCTAGCCCCAGTGATGAGTCATGATGCCAGGGCTCTAAGTATGGTCTGGGGATTGTGCAAGACTAGTGTGGGTGTTGGCCATTGAGAGCTTGTGCAAATAAGTCATAAGTAACGTGGCCTTTGCTGTTTGGAATGCCATCATTGACCGAAGTCCTTTCAGGCCAGGACAAGTGATTTATCAGACACAATTTCCCTGGTTTCCTCTTATGGCTTATTGAGCCCAGTGGGGAGCAGCAAAAGTCAGAGAGAGGAGGGGACTTGAATGAGCCCATCACGTGTGATTGCTCAATAAGGGCATGGATAGAGGCAGCAACAAATTCCTTGTTCTTGCACACAGACTTGAGATTGATGCATGCTTGAGAATGGTTCTCACCCATGAACCTGATGGAAGCACCAAATTGAATCATATTCATCAGAGTGGATACAAGTTTAGGATCAGGGTAGTGCTGAAGGTAGTGCCACTATGCATTGATTACAAGAGGAGATGAAACTATTGATGGTGAAGGAGTCCGGAGCAAGGAAAAATTGCAATGGGGTTCTGTATTGAGGTGAGGGGGTGGTGGTGGACCTGGAGGGAATAAGTGAGAATTTGGTAGGTTAGGAGCAAATTCTGGAGGGGGAGGAGAACATGAAGAGACCAAGACCATAGATAAAACCTGGTTGGCAGCCCTTGCGCATGCCATGGCATGTCTTCACTTCTTCTTACATTTCTTCTCTATGTAATCCTTGGCACCGCACTTGCAGCACTTGTGGACACACCCGTCAGGGCAAGAGAAAGAGCTACACGTGCCTTTATTGAATGCAAAGCAGGTTTCTGAGCTGATGTCCTGATCATGTCTTCCTGCAGGCTTGCGTGGATTGCCTGACATGCGTGCATTCCCCAGATAAAACTCTGTTAAGAGTAGGTCATCAGGTTTTGCCCATCCTGTGTATGATCTAGTGAGCATTTCTTGCCAACAATTTAGGTAAAAATGGATATGATACTGAAGCACCGCTGTCTACTCATACTTCTGATTAAGGCTCACAACGTGAGAGATATACTTGGCTGCCCTGTTACCTATCACAAAGGTAGCATTTATGTCTTCAGAGGAAGCTGCAAAAGCTTGGAGAATGGAGAAGTATGTTGATAGAGGGATAAGTAGGGTATGGAACACAGGATAATCTTTGGTGCCAGTAATTCTAGAGCCACTGGAGTCTGTGTGTTCCATCTCTGCACATCAAAACTTTGATGCAGGGTCGAGTTTGCACAGATCCATTGGATGGAACTCATGTTAGGCGATGTCCAGCAGCACGCTTGTCTTGATAGCAGGGAAGAGTGCAGGTAAGGACTTACCAGTGGAGGACTGATCTGTCAACATGAAGGCTGGGAATGAAGGGGTGGAGTTAAACTGCCCTGTGAGAAGCGTGGCTATTCCTGGAGACTGGTTCATCAGAGCAGCAAAGGCGCATAGCATAGTCATCATGCCAGCCATTGTGGCATCATTGCCCTGTGCAGCTGGCGTGTCCTGTGGTTGCGTTTCCTGAGGGTCAGAGCTAAACCCTTGTTGGCTGGTGTTAAACATCGGCAATGACATAGTTGGAGATGGTGTCAGTGAGGAGAGATGAGACAATGGTAGTGATGCTGGAGAGGAAGATGGTGATAGATGGTAGCTTGCTGGGGCAAACTGACTGTTTGGTAAGCAAAGATGACCTGATATGCACATGGTGCCCGCTAAAACATGTTCTGCAGAAATAAAAAGTCAAGTCCAAATGGACTGATGAGCTCTATGTGAGTGAGGAAAAGGATGCAGGACATAAGCATTAAACATATCTGATGAGCTCTATGTGAGTGGAGAAAAGGATGCAGGACAAGGAAGCAAGGGTTAAAAGCAAGACTATATACTCTAGCTGTAACAATGGGCCATTGTTGTAGATGATTGACAATTGGGTCATTGTCGTAGGCACTACAATGCAATGTGATATGTCAAGGAGGTTGGATGTGTCACATGGAGTGCAATCAAGTAAGGATTGCATTGCTTACATAGATATTGATCAAAGGCTTTTGATTGTTACATTTGCCATCAAGATCTGATGATCAGATTGGCACAGCCACTGCTCCAGAAGTTTGTGGCTCATCACAATCTGTCCATCAAATCACACAGCCACTCATTCAGAATCAGCACTGTCATCCTTGGTGATGGCAGGCCTAGCATGTCTTGTTCATTTGCTCTTATAGTGTGTCTTTGGCTTTCTGGTACGTCCCTTGCCTATGGTTCTTGGCTTTACCCTGATGACTTACAGTTTTCAGTCATTTTGCCAGGTTCTTAGCACTCTTTTGTTATTCCTTTTTGGCTGTCTTACTTTGAGACAGCCGTATCAATAGTGGTAGCAGTATTAACCAGTGTCTTATTTATTTGTCAGCTGAACTGTTTTGTTCAAGTGTATCTGGTGCCATTGTTAGGTGTATGGTACCTGATTTCCTCATCTCATCCTGGAACAGTTTTCCAATGTCATCTCTGCTATTGTCCAACTGAAAGAAATAAATAAAAATTCAAAAAGGTATAGATCCTTTATTTCAGTGCCAAGGTGAATTAAATCTTCTTTTTAAACTCACAAATGGAACAGGGCCTCCCTCTTCTTCTTCATGAAGTACACTTGAAAAAAACACCCATAACCAGTGATAAAAAAGATCCAATACTTGTTACTGTGCCTGTCTGTTGGATGAACAGGTCTGCCAACATCAGAATGTAGTATTTGGAATGGGTGAATTGCTTTATGTTTGAAAGGGAATAGCACACATAGTTTACAACATTTTGGTTTTTCAGTTGTCTTGTCAATGCCTTCAATGTGGTCATCATTCACCATTTGTATTAGTCAATTTGGCAAATTGTGTGTGAGGTGATGATGAAGTACATTTATGTTAATGGATGCAAGAGCATGCATGGGTGACAAAACACTCAGGTAGTACAAGTCTCCCTTGTGAGATCCAGTAAAGAAAGTTTTTTTGCCCATTTGAGGTCTTAATTTTACACATTCCCTAACACTGTAATAGCCTGCTTTATTGAGACAGTGTATTGAGAGCATAGTTGGAAAGAAAGCATGTAGAGCATGTTTTTAAGTTTAATAATCTTGATAGATCCACTAATTTTGCATACAAGAGCAAGGGTGCTGAGACATGTGGCTTTGACAAGTCATGACTGCTTGCAGTTTGCCTTTGCCTTTGCCTTTTTTTCCCCTTTCTTCTTCTTTACTTTCTTTGAAGCCTTTAGCATGTGGCAATTGAACATGTTTTGTGTAGTGAATTTGTGAAACTTGCACCAAAGTCTCAATTTTGGCTTGAACTTTTGTTTGTGTTTATATTGGCCTTGAAGGCAGCATCAGAGGAGGCTCTCTATTGTGCAGTGGCCATGAATGTCAAACAATTTGTGAGTTCAGAGAATGTCATTGCTTTTCTAAGGGCTAGAGAGTTTAAAACAGTGGCATGGAAGGATTTCTATATGTTGTCATCAGAAAGAGAGTGGAGAAGGATGAATGCAAGAAATTCACAATTGATCTGCTTCTTCATTGTGGTTAGTTTGACATCAGCAGCTGAAATCACAGAGATGTGATTGCTGAGCATAGTGGGAGATCCATCCCATTTTGAGTTGAGCATGTGAATGAAAGTGTAGAATGCACTACCGGCAATGTTTGTGTCCTTATATATCTTGATGAGTTTGTCACACATATCCTTGGCATGTTTTAGTTCTTTGACTTCAAGCATGAGCTGGTCTGATACATATGCAATGATGATGCCAGCAGCCTTTGAGTTGCAAATGAACTAGTCTTTGGTATGGACAGGTGCAAATATGTTCAAGTAAATAACTGGAGTGCCTGGAGACAGTGCTCTACCTGGCGAGAATATGACTGCGTCCCATACTTTTTCTTATTTAGCTGTAATCCTGATCTTCCATATCTAAAAGTTGTCAGGTTCAGTGAGGGTTAAGCATGTTATGGCTTTTGACATAGCATGGCATGTGCTGCAAATATTGATGTTCACTGTTGTGTGGGTGTCCAGGAGTGATCCAGGCGATCTCAGAATAATTGAGTGGCAGGTTTTTTGCAGTTGGAAGTGGAAAGTGTGCACTTTATTTGAGTTCATGTGATTTTGATGTGAGTATTAGACAATGGGGCCCATAACCATTCAAAGGATTGTAGTGCAGAAGTTCAATGTGGCCTAGTTCAAAGCGAATGCAACTCAGTTTTGTGCACTTAGATTATGAAAGAAACTTTATGTAACTTACATAGTTAAAAGCTAATGTAACTAGACAAATGGAATGGGTATAAGGTATTTGAAGAATAAGTAAGTTATTACAATACACCTTAGCTTTGTGCACTTAGATTGTGAAATAGACTGAGTTGTGACAAATGAAGAAAATATAATTCAAAGCAGTGTAGCCAAACACATGTGATAAAAGCACCTCAATGTGCAGTGCAAGTGTGCCCAATTGTGTTCACCCTCTAACAAAGTCTGTTAATACTGACAAGTGGAGCTTCCAAGATGGCCTTCTAACCTTTTGGGACTGCATTTATGTGCCCAACATCCCAGAGCTATGATAGAGAATCATCAAGCAGCACCATGACTCACAGATTGTAAGGCACTCTGGCTGATGAAAGACCCTGCTGGAGCTAGTGTCTCTCCTGTTTGAGCATTGTCAGAAATTAAAGTCAGCTCTAGTCCTCCTATAAATTTGTCCTCATGCCTCCACCACCTGCTAATGCACTGCACTAGGCAGTGGGGATCCTTACATTTGTTCTCTTCAGATTTTCCTCTGCCAAGTGAATTACTATACTGTCAATTACTGTTTCTAATATAATTTTGAATTCCCTTCTGCAAATTGTGTGATTGTGTTGCAACACCCACAGATCACTCTTTCACATGCTGCACTGTTAAGTTGTAGGCCTAGATGACCAACATTCAATGAATTCTTCTTTTTGATCTTTTCTTTTTTTATTCTACTATTCTTTTCTCTTATGCATAACTCTTCTTTATAATTTTTGACAGCATGGAAGCTGGTGCATGCTTTGCACTTGTTTCAATTTCATGTGTCCTGTCATGTTTGAGGCATAAGAGAGTGCACTGTAAAGTGTTGAGTTCCACTGACCTTGGAGGCTCTGGACTGAGTGGGGTTCTATGTATGCAAACTCAAGGAGGATCTACAGACATTGTTGTAGGGGTACTGGTGGTTAGACTGTGTCCAACCCTATCCTGAGCTTATTCCAATAATGTGCCATTCCTAACACATCTGAATGACCACTCGGCCTGCCCTATCCCCTTCTATCTTCTAGTAGTCAGCCTTAATGAGTCATATGCATGGACCTTACTCACTATCAATCATTATTAGTCATACTTCATTACATACCAGGGCCCAATTATTAAAACAGTATTAGTAATAGTACAGCCACCAATGTAGTATATAAAGGCAGCCTGTAGAATAGAATATCCTCAGGCTAAACAATAGCAGTATTGTTCTGGCCTATCCATTGAATCAACTATAAGATTCTTTAGCAACATGTGATGTTTGACCCTTTGCTTGCTTTACCTGCTCCTTGCCCACCTCTTACTTGTCTCTGTGCCTGCTCAACTCTTGCTTATTGCTTGCATTCCTGGCTCTGTGAAAGGAGTTCTGCAAATGTTAAGCCTTGCACTTACAGTTGCAAGGCTATACAAAGATATTGGAGACTGGCACTGAGTTACAAGAGGTCTGAGACAATTCTGGAGGTTGACCAAGGCTAGAGAGAAAGGCTGAGACACATATTTCTGCAAGAGAGTTAAAATGAGTGAGCAAGACAAAACAAATAAGATGATACACATGAGACAAGCTAAGACAAACTTCATGAGGCAATACAACTTACAAGCAAGAAACCAAAAGAAAACAAAACCAAAGGATCACAAGTTATGGCAATATCAAGACTACTGTACAAGGTTTCTAGCTATGGCTTATATATGCAAAGCTACTTTGGAGGGTCTGCAATTGGTCTGGGATCAATATCAAGCTCTGAATCAGTGCTGAACTGTCTTGGCTGAATTGAATGGACAGGTAGGAGGTGGTGTAAAGGCAATCTTCAGGTGTTCAAGCACAATCACACAACTGGCAGAGGGGAATCCAAAGAAAACAAGTCCAAAGATTTCTGCTGCCCAGTGTGGCACATCAATGAGGCAGTGAAGGCATGATAACAACTGTATAGGATGACCAAAGCTAACCCTTACCTCTGATAATACCAAAATGAGAAGTTGCAGATGTTTTGGAGGTCTGAAGCAGGCCGCAGAAGTCCTGGAGAACAGCACAAGTGGGCAGAGCAAGTGGTAGAAGAGCAGAAAATGAAGCAGAGCAAATGAAGGTTCTTTAATATGTAGTGTGGCTTATACAATGTTAGCATGAAAGAAGCAGCCAGAGATCAAACATTGATGGGAGATTTAATATATGATGGGCCAAGCAATGGAATTGTGGGAGGAGTAATAGTGGCTTGGCAAAATAGCTGATGGATTGATGGTGATGTGGTACAAGGCAGTGGGGCTAGTGTTGGTTGTTGCACAGTTCATTGGATGATAGGAGGCTGTAGTGTGTGATGGCATAAGCACAAAGGGGCAAGACTTGGTATGTGCAAAAGGAGGAGGTTTTGAGGTTCTGAGTGTCTTGTTGGGGGCTCTGGATTCAATGTGGGTTGTGACATTGAGTGTCAAAATACAATGTATATATTACCTGTTTAGAAAATGAAGAAGACAGATTCTTCAGGTATACTACTTTCTTGACAAACAAAAATTGTTTTGTATATTCTGTTTGTCTCAAAGTCAAACCTCATTCTAAGATGTGATCCTTTATTTGGTTGTGCACTGATATCTTCTTTAGAGCTGCACCTCTGTTTTTAATAATAAACTTGACTCTATGAAGAGACAATTCCACTCTTACATTGGTCATTCCAAATGAACAAACACTTTTTTACTTGCTATTGAGTACACATATTTAGAATATGGCACAGCACTGTAGTGATGCTCATGCTGTAAAGGCAACCTTCAGGAGTTGTGGCTCAATCACACAACTAGCAGAGGGAAATCTAAAGTTATATATATTAGGAATGATAATCAATGATACAATGGTAACTAATCACTTAGCAGAGGAAAATCCAAAGAGAACAAGTTGAAGGATCCCTGCTGTTTAGTGTAGCACATTGGTGGGTGGCAGAGGCATGAAAACAACTGTATAGATGATCGAAGCTAACCTTAACTTTGGATAATGCTTGAACAGGAAGTGCAGGAAGTTCTGGGGATTTTTTCGAAAAGAAAATGACCTCCAGAGATCTCCAAAAGTCTAGAGCAAGCCCTGGAGATCTAGAGTGAGCTCCAAGAGTCCTGAAAAAGAGTCCAGGAAGTGGGCTGTAGCATAGTGAAGTGCCTCAAGGAAAAGTCAGTGTGGATCAAAAGTGGAAGTCCTCTGACATCACCCTCCCTCTAGCGTGCAGTGTCTTGACATGCAAAGTAGAAGAAGTTTTGGATTTGGTCCACTGATGAGATGAGATAGATTCCCTGGATGGCCCAGGATGCATCCAGATGTCTTCAGTGGAACTACTTGACAAGCCCTGATGCATGCATGTTCTTCTGGGGTTTCCAAGAAATATCTTCTATCACATAACTTTTTCACTTTATCTTGTACTGTAGTTGCCTTTGGAATAGGCAATTGTCCAGGATCTCCTCCACCTCATATTCCACATTGTTGTTGACCACCACCAAGGGTGGAGGGGGCACTGGGCATTGCCCTAGGATATGGTCCTCCAGGGCTGGTGTTAGCTTGACCACATTAAATACTGGGTGAAGCTGTCACATTCCTGCTGAGAGCCAGAGTCAGTAGGCTAGTGGGCCTACCTGTTGTTCCACCATAAAGGGTCCTAGTTGATGTCAGAGGCATCCAGGTAGACCTGGTTTCTGGGCTGGTACTTGGGCAGGTTCTTTTGTGGTCATAGTATCAAGCCATGTTGTCCTTTACCTTTGTCAGAGCAGCCTTGACTTCCTCTGGCACCACCTTTATTTTGTCCACAAACTTGTTCACAGCTTCATTTTTCAATGGTCAGGCCCAAGGCTCAAAGCCCATGCATAGGTCTAGGAAGAAGGGTGACACCTGAGTGGCCACATGAATGTAGTTGTTGTACTGGAACTCGGCATCTGGAAGCAGCTTGTCTCAGTCATCTTGACACTCATTGCAAATGAGGTGGAGGTACTGCTTGAGCTCTTGGTTTATGGATTCCATCTGGCCATTGAACTGTGGATGGTAGGTGATGGAGGTGTGAAGCTTCACATTAAGCAGTCGGTAGAGCTCTCTGGTGAACTTCACCATAAACTGTGGCTTTCAGTCAGACACATAGGTGTCTGAGAGATCATAGAGCTTTCAGGAATTCTTCTAGTATAAGTTGGCAGCATTCATGGCAGAGCAAGTGGTGTGAGTGAGGATGAATTGTGCTCACTTGCTGCAAAGGTTCACCCCTACCATGATGGCATCATAACTATGAGCATCAGGGAGCTCTACAATGAAGTCTATAGAGGCTATGCTCCATTGTTCCATGGGTATTGGTAGTGGATAGAGTTGTCTAGTGAGGAGGTGGTGCTGAGGCTTGGTCTGAAGGCAGAGGTTGCACATACTGGTGTAGGATTATATGTATTGGGACATCTGGGGCCACCAGTAGTTCCAGGACACTAGCTTCAATATCTTCCATTGGCTGAAGTATTCAGCAACACAGGAGTCATGGTGCTGTTCAACAATCTTCCAGCAGAGCTCCAGGACATTGACCACATAAATGCGGTCCTGGGAAAGGCCTGTTCATCTGTGTGGACCAGCTTGGTCCCAGTGGTGGGCCCTAACTCAGAGCCATGGCTGCCTGAGCAACAATATCTTCATGGCAGCCTACCCAGTTTCCACGCCAAATGTCCCAGAGGATGTCAACCTCTGCTCCCTGGACAGCCAAGCCCTACATAGCTGTACCACACATCTGTGACACGCATTGGTAGATTATGTAAGGACAACATCTTGTATTCACAACGTATCTAGTCTAATCTGATATTTCGGTCTGATTCAGCTACTGCGTGAAACACGCAAGATTGTTCTACCTGTAGCCACCGGCTACATTTTTTTGAATCTTCTGCTATTGGCTTTAGACTCTGGGCTCTTGTTACCATACTTGGCAACACACATCAAACTTTGCGACTTCTTTTCTGCCATGTCAAAACCTAGTTCTCATGGCTGACTCAGGTGGCCAACCACCAGGACTTGCAGAGCCACATGCTGGCTCCTCTGCTACTGAGACGCCTTCAGCGTCAAAATACCAGCCCCCACCCAAGTGGGATGATCGAATAACTCGTGACATTAGCGAGAGTTTTGGTATGCCGGGGGGATTATCTGTTTCACACGGATGAAATCAATATTGAACCCTGGTTCTAGACCAGGGGACATCTCATTTGCATCGGGATCGTCGATCCCAGCGACAAATCTAGCATTGCTGGTCTACCCAAATTTGCCTGAGAACACTACGTGCTCATTGGCAATGGGTGGATCTGTCCGATATGTGGACATGACTCAGGGTAGCGCGCTAGCGCATAGCACACTGTTCCGGACGATGCAGCCCGAGCAAGGAGCTAAGCAAGCTCAGGAAGCGCTGTCAGAACAGACGACAATGCAGCCAGGAGTGAGCCCATCCACAGTGACCAGGCAGATGGAACAATTGCGAGAAGAGGCGCCTGCAGCGCCTCTAATGATGGAGAAGTTGAGGAGGAGTGGCAAGGAGCCACAGGTGAGGCTCAAGAGCCCCAGGAAAGTTCTGGACCTAGCGTCTGAACTAGACTCCTCTGATGAAGAGGAGGATGGAAGGTCGCTATCAACCTTGTCAGTCCAGCTTCAGCTGGTTCTTGACCGTTTTCCAACGGTCACTAAAGAATTGACGCAGAAGCATCTACAGCTTTACGTGGTAAAGCATCTACAATTATTGGCTGATAGAGGCCAGCGTGTACCTAGGGCTGATTCGACTGAATATATCAAACTTTTTGCATGGATATTTGAGCTGGAGCTCAAAGAGTACATTAAACACAAGACAGCCCGAGGGACCGCAACGTCAACAGCCACACTGGCTGAGTCTGTGGACTATGATGCACTATTGCATCAACGCGCTCCAGACATTGCAGAGGCAATGGATATCCTGAATGCGCCTAGGCAGGCGAATGAGTCCCAGCAGGACTACGAGAGGCGGCAAAATGCTGCACGACGGCAATCTAATACTAGTGGAATGCCTAGGCAGGCATTATCAGAGGTAGAGACGGCAA
>JAGGAQ010006404.1:0-16401 GCA_017657225.1 Termitomyces sp. T69sscA
GTGTTTGTGCACAGTGAATAGCCGTAAGGTGGACTCGCCCAGTAGACTGAGCCCCCGAGGTCAGCGGAACCTGACACAAAGTGCAAGCTGGTTGCTGAAATGCATTGATTCGCTCACTCACCAAAAGGTAAATCCAGGTACTTCACCAAGCGAGCCTGGCAGAGGTTGGCAGGTTGGATTAACTGGGGTCTTAATGTCTTCCCTCTCATGGCTCCCTGCCTCTCAAACGTCTATTCAAAAATCAACACTGTGGGAGACTTTTCCAATGCGCGAATCTGGTCCAACAAAGCCATAAAGTCAGACTTGACCTGGGGTGCCGACCACATAGAAAACAATCCAGGGGTTAGGTTGCTGGAATCATTATCATGGGACGAAGTTGATGCGGACGTCATCCTCGAAATGGATGCCTGTCCATCAGGAATGGCTTTCTGGTTTCCTGTATCAAGGGACACTTTCTACTGCACCACCCCCAAAAACACACCGCCCAAATTCATTTTCTACCTTGAAGCTCTGGCAGTAACCTCAGCCTTTGTTGTGGCAACCACGGACGCAGGTTGCCCACTGAATGTGATGATTTTCACAGATAATTTAAACACTGTGAACATGTTCAATTCCCTCCATGCTTTACCTATGTACAACCCGCTCCTATGACTCGTGGTTGATGTCATGATCACAGGCAAACACAAGCTCAAGGTACGACACATCCCTGGTGATCAAAACACTGTTGCCAATCTCATCTCCTGAGGGAAATTCAGCGATGCCACAAAGCTATTTCCCTCCTTAACAATTGAACCTTTTCAACCCCCTCGAGATCTGCTGGGGGCACTCGTAAAATGATCATATCTCACGTTAAATCCAGGCAGCCACATAGAGCTGCCTGGTCAAGGGAGAGACTTGTTAGAGAACGGTCTCTTGCACTTGGTGAGTCCATGACACATCCACCTTCCAATCCTATGGGTCCGCCCTAAACTCTTACCTCACTTTCATCCAAATGCACAACATGGACGCTAAACCAACTGAAGGTTCTCTATCTCTCTTTGTAGTATATATGTCACACCACATTGAACCAAGATCTGTTCGAACTTACCTCTCTGGCATCTGCAACCAACTCGAACACTATTTCCCTGACATCCGAGCTGTCCAAAACTCCTCACTTGTCAAGAACACCCTCAAAGGTTGCCTCCGATTGCACTCCTCAGGGATCAAGCGCAAGCTAGCCCTCACACAAGACAATCTGCAATGTGTGATCCAATACTACTCCACATCTCGTATACACAATGACAAGCTCTTTGTGGCACAGCTGCTCACTGGTTTCTATGGCTTATTGCGTCTGGGAGAGCTGATACAACCAGACAACAGAACACTACAGGATGAGCGGAAAGAAACAAAGATTCTGTCAACCCAGGTCAACGATGTCTATTACAAATTCCTATTACCCTCCCACAAAGCTGACAGATACTTCAAAGGAAACTGGGTTGTAATTCAAAAAACCGAACACGACACAGACCCACACACACACTTCATTGCATACCTTCAGAGCAGAGATAACCTCTTCCCCATTAGATGTGAGCTCTGGCTTCAGTCCAATGGTCTGCATCCCACCCGATCTTTCTTCATCAAGCGCCTTCGACGATTTTTTGACAAGTCAATAGCAGGACAGTCAATGAGGGCCGGTGGTGCCACCTTTTTAGCTGAAGCAGGGGTGGCACCTCCCCTCATTCAAGCTGCAGGGTGATGGTCATCTGAAGCTTTTCAGAGGTATATTAGAAAACACCCTGTGCTTATTCATGCCCTAGCACTGCAACAGAGCACTGACAACATTTTATATTAGCAGCCTTTATTCTCACTATGTTGGCAACACAGACCTGGACTTTTCCTCCCTCTTCTCATTTGCCTGATGGACATATACACGCGCTTGACATACACAGACACTCCTTTTTTTTTTTTTTTTTTTTTTTCTTTATCCCTTAACTTATGGGCCCAACCACACGCTCTGCCCAATATTTTTTTGCTTCCCACCTTTGCCCTTTGATGGACACTTAAACAGACACATAGACGCTTGCTTCTTTTGATACTTCTTATCTTCATTTGTGTACCTTTTTTACAGGAAATTTACAGTGCTATTTTGACCAGGTGCTTCAATTGTGACCTCAATGGCAGATAGGGTTTAGCTGCAAAGCGGCCAAATACACGTAGCCGGGCGTGGGACAGGCTAAAACAGCCCTCCTGAAAACCTGAAGTTTCCGCTATTCAAATCAACAAAAGGAGCTTAAAACAGTCCATACATTGGTGGGGTTAAAAGTCTCTTTTCATGAGACCAATGGAGGGAACTAGTCATGACAATCATGTGGCCGCAAACCTAGAAAAGCAATCTGAGTGGAACCACCCCTTGGGGACTGAACACAACAACGATCCTTCTCTAGGTGCGCCCAATAAACCCCAGAGGTAGTCAGACTGACTACAGCAATGATACTTCTCTAGATTGGAGTGGACTAGCTAATTGTTGCAACTAGTTCCCTCCATTGGTCTCGTGAAAAGAGACTTTTAACCCCACCAATGTATGGACTGTTTTAAGCTCCTTTTGTTGATTTGAATAGTGGAAACTTCGAGTTTTCAGGAGGGCTGTTTTAGCCTGTCCCACGCCTGGCTACGTGTATTCAGCCGCTTTGCAGCTAAACCCTATCCGCCATTGAGGTCACGATTGAAGCACATGGTCAAAATAGCACTGTAAATTTCCTGTAAAAAAGGTATGCAAATGAAGATAAGAAGTATCAAAAGAAGCAAGCGTCTATGTGTCTGTTTAAGTGTCCATCAAAGGGCAAAGGTGGGAAGCAAAAAAATATCGGGCAGAGCGTGTGGTTGGGCCCATAAGTTCTGTGGATTAATCAACACTGCTTCAATGCTCTAGCAACTGCCATCATTTCAATGGCTGTGACATTTTTGTGATTTGACTCTACTTTTTGACATTTTCTTAATGCAACAAACAGCTTAACCGGTACTTCTAGATGTTGCCAATGACTGACTTGACGTTTTTCTATATAAAACACTGTTAATTAGTGTTTGCTTACTTGGTTCACTGCTTTGGCAACCAAGGGTTGCTGTCAGGTTTCACTGACCATGGAGGCTCAGTCCACTGAGCAAATCCTTATGTGGTGTGCACGATGTCTACAAACACAGCAGTACTGTCAAGAGCGCAGGGCATGTGAGACTGGAGCAGGGCCAGGAATGCAAGTGGCAGTTAAGCAAGTGATCACTAGTCATGCCGAGGCAAGAGTGCTGTCATGACCCGCTACCGACCCCTAGGACTCTAACCCCCTCAAAACCACCCCCATGATCATCCCAGGCCAAGAGCGCTACCTGGCAAACCACCTCGGCAGCCCCCAGCCATCATCGCCCATCACCGCCACTGGCCACTGCCACCACCGGCATCTCCCCTGGCCATCACTACTGTAACCATCACATCAGCGCTAGCTCCAGCTATCATACTGCCCATGACCGCCACATCAGCACCAGCACTGGTAGTACCCGACACTCCCTCAGCCTGTGCCAAGACCCCCATCACACATCATGATCACGCATCACTGCAGACCCAATCTCTGCATGCTATGCCTTGCTCCTGCTCCTCTCCTCACCACCTTGCTGCCATGTGTCTCTGTGTTCCCAGTGTGAGACCTCTGTGCCATGTGACATGTCTCAACCTCCACCACCATCCTGCTCACCTGAAGCCCCAGCACCACAACCTGCTGCTGGAACCTGGGCCTGAGCCTCAGGGCCTACCTACCACACAGTATATAAGTTGTAGAGTAGTAAGTAGTACTCTAGTCTTGATATTACTGTAGCTCTCGTACCATTTTGTCGTGTTTTGTCTCTGTCTTGTATTCTTGTGCATTTCGGTCTCTATATTTTCACTCTGCTTCTTTTCTTATCATACTCACCTCATATCTGCTCCATTGGTCGCTTCTACTGGTCTCATACTCTAATTCCACTTTGCTTTACTCTTCCTCTCTCTGCCAATTCTAAGTTCTCTTGTCTTTTCTGTCTCCAGCCTCTAGTCTTGACTTGTTCTGTTTCCCCTTTCCTTATCTTATCTCGACTCTTTCCTCTTTTGGCCTGTTTAATCTCCACTCTTCCGCCTCCATCCCCAGGACTTGCTAAGTTCCCATGCTTGTTACTTTGTTGATCCCCACGACTTGCTCACGCACCGGCACTTGCTCATTCTGCTCTCCTGTCTCCCTGGGACTCATGCCTATCCTAGCACTCGTCCACCCTCCCCAGCACTTGCCCCCTATTCCGGTGTTACCAGTGATCCCTACTTCCCCCTCCGGCCCTGCTTTGGTCTCCTATGCCTTGCGCTCCTCCTGGTACTCTGTGTCTGTGGACACCGTGAGCACTACATAAGGTACTTGCCCAGTGGACTGAGCCCCCGTGGTCAGTGGAACCTGACAGATGCAAGTGCCGGAGATGGAGAGAGGGTTTGAAAAATGAGTGCCAGAGTGAGCACAAGTTCCAGAAATGCAAGGTTGGAAGGGAAGACAAGTGCTGGTGTGCAAGCAAGTCCCAGAGTTGTACCTTCACTCCCCATCTCTTATGCTTGGGCTTTAGAGCTGGATTTAGTCCATCTTAAGTTTACTCTATACTAAGGCGCCATCTTAGCACTTTGTTTTACCACTGAAAGTATGCCAGTGTTCTAGTCCAACTACACACTCTGCATGGTACAGCAGGCTTCTAGCACTTGGTGACTATGCTAAGCATCACCCTCATACTTCCTCACTGCTATCCTTTGCTAACTTGTCTTCTGGAACCTGCCCAGTTCTCCTCCACTAGCAAGCCTGATGCTATTCCTTTCTGCCTAGTGACTGCCTACCCAGACACCACTCAGTACAATTTTGGGCATTATCAGTGGAGGCATGGAATGTCAGTGAAGTGAGAAGGCAAGCAGGAGTGGGGCATGGCATACAGAGGTCAGACCAGTGGTGATGCATGGTCATGATGCATGTTGACATCTCAGTGGTAGCTGGGGAAGGCTTTAGCATGGGCTGGAGGAAGCACTGGGGCTTGCTGGCCTCGGCGCTGATGTGGCAGCTGCAGCTGGAGGAAGTGCCAGAGGTAGTTGAGGCCAGCACTGATGTGGTAGTTGTGGGCGGTGATGGCCAAGAAGTGCCAGGAGTGGCAGTGGCTAGTGGTGGTGACAAGTAGTAATGGCCAGAGGCTGCCAAGGTGGTTGATTTGGTAGTGTTCCAGGCCTGGAATGGTCATGGAGGCTGGTTTGGGGAGGTTGGAGTCCTGGGGCCAGGGCTGAGTGCTGGAGGTCAGTAGTGGATCATAACAGTTGCCAACAATGAACTTGCTTACTACTTACTATATAAATGTACTTAATTACTGTGAATGAACAAGTTACCTTCCACTCCTAACTCTTGTGCCTTGGGCTTCAGAGTTCAAATACTTAGTCTTTTCATACTCATTGCCAAGGTGCTGCTTAAGTGCTTTGTCTCACCACTGAAAGTATGCCAGTGTTCTATGTAACCTACATGCCTAGCCCCCATGGCTGGCCTCTAGCACTTGGCATTGACACTAAGCTTTGCTACTACCTCTGCTAACATTGTCTCCTGAAACCCTGCCCAGTTCTCTCACATAATGAGCCCAACATTATTCCTACCTGCCTAGTGACTGCCTACCCCAACACTGCTTGGCACGTTTTTGGGTGTCATCACCTGTACAGTTGTTTTCATGCCTTTCCTGCCTGCTGATGTGCTGCACTAGGCAGTGTGGATCCTTAGACTTGTTCTTTTTGAATTCTCCTCTGCTAGGTGATTAGTTACCATTGTATTGTTGATTATCATTCCTAATATATCTTTGGATTCCTCTCTGCCAGTTGTGTGACTAAGCTGCAACTTTCAAAGGTTGCTCTTACAGAATGTGTAGTATAGAATAAGTTTAAACCCCCTGCCCACCCTAACCATTGCTAGTTCACATCCTGTCTCATCTAAGCTTGGGGTTTTGGTTACACCTCAGACTTAGATGACCCAGCATAATATGACTTTGGTTCTATTGGGCTACCACTCAACACAAGACATAGTGAGGAATAGTTAGAAATTAATTGAAGAGCTTACTCTCTATTTGTATAGGTAGCAACCAAATTGTAATTGATTTGTCAGCAAGTGTAAATCTGTGTGTGGGGTGTGGGAATTGTGCAGGATGTGAGAATTTGTGCAGGGTGTGGGAATTTCACTGAGCAGGGGCTTTGCCTGTGTGTCAATGGACATCCAATTCTTGCCAGTGGGGTTTGAATTTTGATAAATATGTATTCAATGAGTAACTACATAACATGACTTAACATTGTATTGGTTCAACATAAATGCGGGTTCCAAGGATAAGGAGCATTTTTGGAGACCTCTGCATGGTAAAGTCCAGTCTCACCTCCCCTCCCTCCACCTCAGGGCATGATCATCTGCCATTTTCAATCCGGTGCCATGGTTTGGCAGATGCTGGTGTCACGACCCGCTACCAACCCCGGGGACTCAGCCCCGGCTCCGGGACTCCAACCCTCCCAAAACCATCCCCACGACTGCCCTGGGCCCAAACCACTACCTGGCCAACCCCCTCAGCAACCCCCGGCCATCACCGCCCATCACCGCCCATCAACGCCACCAGCCACCACCACATGCGGCATCTCCAGCCATCACCGCCCATCACCGCCTGTCACTGCCACAGCCACCGCCACTTGCGGCATCCCCTGGCCATCACCACCATGACTGCCACATCAGCGCCGGTCTCGGCTATCACACCGCCCATAGCCGCTACATCAGCGCTGGCACCACCCATCACCCCTGGCCCACGCTGAGACCCCCATCACACATCACAATCACGCATCACTGCCACCGACCTCCACACGCCATGCTCCGCTCCTGCCCCCTCCTCACTGCACCACCACTGCATGTCTCTGCGTTTTCAGTGCAAGACCTCCGCCCCACATGATATGTCTCAACCTTGCCCCGCCCCATGTGGCCCCTGGGTCTCACTCCAAGCCCCGGCACCGTGACCCGCCACTGGAACCTGGGCCCTATGTACTGCGTAGTATATAAGTTGTAGAGTAGTAAGTAGTACCCTAGTCTTGATATTACCGTAGCCCCGTATTGTTTGCTGTGTTCTCATCTCTGTCTCGTCTTCTCACACGTCCCAGTCTCATCATTTCTACTTTCTTCTTTTCTTATTGTACTTGTCTTGTATTGTCTCTCTATCTCGTCTCTACTCGCCTCGTCCTCTAATCTATTCTATTTGCTCTCCTTTCCCTTTCTATTCTAAGTTCTCTTGGTTCTTCTGTTCCTGGCTCCTCTCCTCAACTTAATCTGTTCCCTCTCTCCTTATCTTATCTTGACTCTCTCCCCTTTTGGCCACTTAGTTTTCCTGACTCTGTTTCCATCCCTGGGACTCGCTAAAGTCCCCGTGCCCGTTATCTCTTTGATCCCTGGGACTTGCTTGCTCACTGGTGCTTGCTTGTCCCATCCTCTCGTACCCCCGGGACTTGTGCCAATCCCCGGCACTCGTCCTCTACCCTCCCCAGCACTCGCCCACTTGCCGGCACTACCAGCACTTCCCCACACACCACCCCCACCCCGCTTCGGTCTCCTATGCCTCGCGCCTCCCTGGTACTCTGCATCTGTGTACATAGTGATCACCATGTAAGGTATTTGCCGAGTGGACTGAGCCCCCATGGTTAGCGGAACCTGACAGCTTGTGAGGACAGTAGGATTTGACAGGCACACCTGAAGGAACATGGGAGAACAAAAAATTTTTTACATGCAATGGTCTTGCATGTTTCAGTCAGGCAACAGTCTTGCACCAGCACCACCACCTCAGACTTCAGGTGAAAGTGAGGTCGCTCTACTTCAGCCCTTTGCAGTCCCTTACAGGCCTTTGCAGAGTAGGGAAAGCTTCACAGCAGTTGGTTTTCATCAGTCAGTTCAGCATCACTACTCTCGAAGGTACAGTTCAATACACTGTCCACAGTAAGTCCATACTTATCTGTTTTTTCACGTCACTCCAGTTGCGAACTTTGCTATACAAACATTTTGGACATATATATAGTGAAGTTCATTCTTACAGGACTACTCATTTAGACATATAGTTAATCTTCAAGCAATATCATTTGTTCCTCATCATTGAGCTTTGCATACATGACTCAACATGCTGGAAGCTCTAAACTTACTGAGGCTATGATGCCAACCCAGTCCACTGATAACGAGCCAAGGGCTGGTCTCGAGGGCCAGAAATTGGTTGATGCTACCCATGAGAGAGCCACAATGTGTCAGAAGTTTATCAATGATGCAGTTGAGGGAAAGATCTTGGTTCATGAATTTATCCAATGATAAGACCTAAGTTGTATCAAAAGGCGTACTAACAATTTTCCTGGCACAACCGCATGGATTAGTGGTTAGCATGCCCTATCGATTACCAGCCACCCCCTTCAAAAGCTGAGGTTCAAACCTCTGGCCCACCCTTGGCATATTTTTCACCATTATTTTCGATTTATTTACTTTATTTTCTGATGTATTAACTTTATTTTCTTGACCCTGAGGTTTTGCCAGCGTTGCCACTGTTCCCTAGTAACTGCCATCATTCCACTATATTGACATTTGGGCGATTCCATACTTACTTTTTGGCATTTTTGACATGGCAGACAGCTTGACTGACGTTGTTAGGCATTGCTAAGAGCTGATGGACATTTTCCTATATAAAAGATTGTAGTCTACTGTTTACTTATTAGTTCCCCATGTTGGCAACTCAAGGGTTGCCAACGGTGACCTCGCCTACACTTTACTATATATACTGTACTTATAGCATGCAAAATAACAAGTTACCTTCACTGTCACCTCTTACACTTGGGCTTCAGAGCTCAATCTAGTCTCCTATAAGTCTACTCCTACACCAAGCGCACTTTCATACAGTGTCCTTTGTCTTGCCACTGGATCTATGCCAGTGTACTAGGAATTCTTATGCCTTGCAACTGCGGCAGGCACCCTACACTTGGTGACTACGCTAAGCTTACCTTCACTACTCTCTTACCGCTGTCCTCCGCTAACCTGTTTTCTGGGACCCTGCCCGGCTCACCTCAATTAGTGAGCCCAACACTATATGCCTTGTGACTGCCTACCCAAACACCACTTGGTGCAATTTTGGGCGCCATCACCAAGCTCTTAGGGAACTCAGGCTTAACGCCGCAGAGGCACAAGACTATGTAGACAAATGAGGGATTGAGCTGCAGAGAGCAAAGGCTAGGAATCCAAATCCTGTCCCCCATGAATCTTTGCTGGGAGCTGACAGGGCAGAAGAGAACGCTGAATATTCTCATGCATGAGCCATTGAAGAAGCCACATGGGAAGCCCTGCAAGGAAAGCTGGACCATGCCTTCTCTATTCATGCTCCTGCACTTTCAATCACGATTGAACAGTTGGCAGAATTGCTTGGCAAACCTTGTCGTGTCTCAGGATCATCAACTGTTCCCCAGTCAGTGCTCACAGCCATTGTGTGGCTATCTCAATTAGTCTACAAAAGCGCGTGGCAGTAGTGTGCCAGAACTGGAACCTCAGAATCTGCATGAGCAACCCATGTTCAGGTGGGTGTCACCACCACATTTGTAGCAAGTGTAATGGCTTCCATAAGGCACAAGAAGTCGACAAGAGCTTCAAGAAGCTTAACATGCGATGATAACAATATTAGTCAGCAAACAGTGGTGTCATGCAAGATCAAGGTGGTGATCAATGAAGGGCCTAGATCGTTGAAACCAGCCAGCAAGGAGAAACCGTTAGACAGTGCTTCTTCTATTGATCCAAAATATTGCAGAGGTTTTGTATGGGACCCTAACTGACTGCTTGACCACCCCAATGTTGCCATCAGTGCTAGGAACCAAGACAGCTTTGCTGTTGCCTTCACCACTCCAACATCTCCCGGATAACCCAATCTATAAAGCCACCTTAGAGGTGTTGAGAAAGAGCATTCACGTGGAAACTCTGTTGAACATGGATATATTTGAAAATCTACTTGGCGATCACCCTAATCAACCCTTTGTGAGATCAGTTATGAAAAGCCTGAGAGAAGGCTTCTGGCCTTTCAATGAAGGAGAAAACTGGTTACTGGATGGGAACAATCCACTGGAGAACTATGCATTTACTGAAGAAGATCTGGAAGCAATCTGTGCATTCCATGATAAAAAAATAGAGGCAGGCAGATGGTCCAAAGCAGAGAACATTGAGGACATGCTTTCAGAGATGAAGGCCTCTCCCCTTTTTCTAGTATGGCAAAAGAACAAGGCAGTATAGTCACTGATCACTCAGCATCTGGACTCAACAACAGAATTCCAAAATTCGAAGCAAGAGTCAAGTATGACGACATGCAGACATTTGGCCAGGCAATGTTCAACGCAAAATGCAGTTTCCTGAAAGAGACGTTGGTCTCATGGAAATCAGACATGGCCAGTGCCTTTCTAAATTTACCAGCTCATCCATTATAGTAGATACGTCAAGTGGTCAAGGTCAATGGCGTATGGTATAAAGTTCACTGACTGGTGTTTGGTAACCAAGCATCTCCACGCTGTTGGTGCGTGGTGTCAGCTCTGATCTGCTAGATTGGGATCAAGAAGCTTGAGATCACTGATCTCCATGTTTTCATGGACAATTTCTTCTCATGGGATCGGGCAGGCAACCTAGTACTTTACAAGGGAGTGGCAAGACCCAAGAATCAAGCCCAACTGCTCATCCTGTGGGACACTATAAGGTGTCCTTGGGAACAGAAGAAGCAAGAATTCAGAGAGAAACTAAAAATTATAGGGGACATCAACTTAGGCACCATTACCCTCACCGACAAGTCAATTACTGATGTTGTTTCCAAGATCAAACAGTTCACTAATATGCTGTCTTGTTGTCCCCCACTTTGTGAGCGGCAAAGGCTGGCCAGGCACTTGAACTGGGTTCTTAACATTCTACTGTGGAGTTGACTGGCTCTAAGCAAAATGTACCGAAGGATGGCCAGCAAGGAGACCATGCATGCCAAAATCAATAGAAGTAAGGTTCCTGCATACCACACA
Organism: Termitomyces sp. T69sscA; assembly: GCA_017657225.1. Lineage (NCBI taxonomy): Eukaryota > Fungi > Basidiomycota > Agaricomycetes > Agaricales > Lyophyllaceae > Termitomyces > Termitomyces sp. T69sscA. Next base: position 11,081 of record JAGGAQ010006404.1, read on the forward strand.
CTGGGAGATCAAATCTGCCAACATGGTGATGTGGACAAACATGAGTCTAAGGCTGGGAATGGCATTTGTATATGCTGGCAACAGATATGCATACCAATTATCACATGAGAATACGTCAACTAAAGTCAACATCTTTTTCCTAGAGCTAGTGGTGATTCTTTCCACAATCTCACATGTCACCAACTTTGACCACCCTCCTCGACGTCTCTTAGTGTTCACTGACAGCCTAGACTTGGTGGCCATTTTCAACTTGTTGAGTGCATTGAAGTCACTCCAGAATGCAGTAGTGCAAGCAGTGGCTGGCATAATCCTCCAGATTGGTATTATCATGACCTGCTACCGACCCCAGGATTCAGGCCTGGCCTCAGGACTTTAACTCCCTCAAACTCACCCCCACAACCACCTCGGGCCCAGACTGTTACCTGGCCAGACCACCTCGGCAACCCCCAGCCATCACCACCCATCACCATCACCAGCCACCGCCACCTCTGGCATCTCCCTGGCTATCAGCGCTGTGACTGCGACATCAGTGCTGGCCCTGGCTATTACACCACCCGTAACTGCCACATCAGCACTGGCCTCAGCTATCCCTGGCACTTTTCCAACCACAGCCACCACATCAGCGCTGGCGCCGGCAACACCCAGCGCTCCCCCGGCCCATGCTGAGACCCCCATCATGCATCACAATCACGCATCACTGCTGACCTGACCTTCACATGCCATGCCCCACTTCTGCTCACCTCCTCACTGCCTTGCCACTGCGTGTTTCTGCATTTCCAGTGCAAGACCTTCCACCATGCAACATGTTTCAGTCTCACCCTAAGCCCCAGCGCCACAACTTGCCACTGGGACCCAGGCCTGAGCCTCAGAGCCTACTTACCGCACAGTATATAAGCCGTAGAGTAGCAAGTAGTACTCTAGTCTTGATATTACTGTACCTCTTGTATTGTTTCATTGTGTTTTGCCTCTGTCTCATAGTCTCATGTGTTTCAGTCTCTGTTTTTTGACTCTGCTTCATTTATTATTGTACTCGTCTTGTATCTTCTTCTATTTGTTGTCTCTACTTATCTCTTACTCTAATTCCATCTCTGCTTTACTCTCCCTCTCCTTGTCAACCTCTAAGTTCTCCTTGTCTCTTTTGTCTCCCATCTCAAGTCTCAACTTGTTCTGTTTCCACTTCTCTTTATCTTATCTCGACTCTTTCCCCTTTTGGCTCACTTGATCTCTGCTCTTTTCGCTTCCATCCCCAGGACCTGCCAAGTCCCCATGCTTGCCCAACTCTTTATTTGTTAATGTCCAGGACTCACTTACACACCAGTGCTCACTTGTTCCATTTTCTTGCCTCCTTGGGACTTGTGCCCTCTCCTGGCACTTGTCCTCCACCCCTCACTGGCACTCACTCCCATCCTGGTGTTACTGGCAACTCCTCGCTCATGCCCCTGGCCCTGCTTTGGTCTTCTATGCCTCGTGCTTGTGCTAGTACTCTGCATTTGTGAACACAGTGCTCACTATGTAAGGTACTCGCCTAGTGGACTGAGCTCCTGTGGTCAGCAGAACCTGACATAATATCAAGACTCCCCACCTTACTCTACTGTTCACTATGGCCACTTACATGCACACTTACCAGCCCACCAGCTATCAGACCGATGCTTATGGAAGACCTGTGCCTGAAAACTACTATGCTATGAGTACCCCACAACCTTTGTATTCAGCGCCCCCAATCAAACATTACCCCACTCTTGTTCCCAGATATTGGGCTCCGGATCATAATCAGGTACCCTATGGCCCCTCCATCAGCCAAGGTATTCCTTAGGACTGGCGACGCAACTCTTTGCAGGCAACCACAGAAACTCATCAACAGGTCCTACTCAGAGGTATGCTGGAGACACTGCCCGGTGCCTGAGCACCCTTGGCCCCAGCGCATGCTAGTGCTGCCTTCTTTGTGCTAAGCCAACACTCTGCCCAACCTGCCTCTGCCCCGCCCCTGCCTCTTCAGGACTACCTTGACACATTCTACCTCCTCTGGCCTCGATCCCCTGCAGCGCTCCCTAGCCACACACCCCCCTCTCCTCTGGACTGCCAATGGGTTGAAGCCTACATCCAACAGCGTGATGAGGTCCTCTGCTCACTTCACATATCTCCAGCAGAGTTTGCAAAACATGCCCATACTCTCCTCGTCAGCTTGGGACACAATGACCTCTCTGGAACTCTAAAGCAATGGGCCAATCGCCTCCTCAAATTCCATGAGCTCTACCAATGTGGAGCCATCCTTGAAAGCACCCAAAACACACTACAAGTGGACCTCAACCTCCAGGACAAACTGTGTGCCCTGGTGGATAAGGTCTACACTAGCCCAACTCCCCAGTGCTTCAAGGACCCTGTGGACCCTGTCAGGTTCCGCTGACCACAGGGGCTCAGTCTACTGGGCGAACACCTTACGGCTAATCACCGTGTACACAAACACAGAGCACCGGGAGGAGCACGAGGCGTAGGAGACCAAAGCGGGGCAGGGGTGGTGCGTGGAAGAGTGCCGGTAGCGCCGGTGGGTGAGACGAGGGCCGGGGAGGAGAGAGGACGAGTGCCAGGGGTTGGCGCGAGTCCTGAGGGTGCAAGAGAGTGAGACGAGCGAGCGCCAGTGAGCGAGTGAGTCCCGGGGATCAAGAGATAGTCGGGCGTGGGGACTTAGCGAATCCCAGGGATGGAAACAGAACTGGGGAATTTGGATAACCAAAAGGGGAAAGAGTCGAGATAAGATAACAGGAGATGGGAATGATTAAGTCGAGGAGAGGAGCTGGGAACGGAGAGTTAAGAGAACTTAGAGTGGAAAAGAGAGAGGAGAACAACAAGAATAGATTGGAAGTACGAGACGAGTGGAGACGAGACAGAGAGACGAAACAAGACGAGTACAAGAAAAGAAGCAAGTAAAAGTAATGAGACCAGGATGCGCAAGAAATGAAACAGAGACAAAAACACAACAAACAAGACGGGTTACGGCAATATCAAGACTAGAGTACCTACTTACTACTCTGCACCTTATATACTACGTAGTATGTATGGCCCAGGGATCAGGCCCGGGTTCCAGCAGCGGGTCGCGGCGCTGGGGCAAGGTTAAGACATGTCACGCGGCGCGGAGGTCTCGTACTGGAAGTGCAGAGACCCGCGGTGGTGGTGCAGTGAGGAGGGAGCAGGAGCGGGGCGTGGCATGCGGAGGTCGGCGGCAGTGATGCGTGATTATGATGCATGATGGGGGTCTCGGCGCGGGCCGGGAATGGCGGGTGGTGCCAGCGTTGATGTGATGTGATAGCCAAGACCCGGCGCTGATGTGGCAGTCATGGCGGTGATGGCCGGGAGGTGCCGTGAGTGGCGGTGGCTGTGGCGTTGACGGGCGGTGATAGCCGGTGATGGCCAGGGGAGTTGGCCGGGTAGCGGTCCAGGCCTGGGGCGATCATGGGGGTGGTTTTGGGGGGTTGGAGTCCCGGGGCCGGGGCTGAGTCCCGGAGGTCGGTAGCGGGTTGTGACAGACCCTGCATACTCATTTCACATGCAGCATGAGGAACTGATTGAGCTCCAGGACCCTGCCCCCACCCCGGTACCCTGCCGGCAGGAGGAGCTCAATGCAGCATCAAACATTCTAAAAGCCCTCAATCTTACCAGGGGACTTTTCGACCAGCCTGCTGCCTGCACTATTGGTCTTTCAGCACGTCCCCATGCAAACTCACTTCCCAGTGCCTTTTGCACTTGGAGACAACCTGCTGACACCAAGTCCTGCCCTGACACTCCTTGTCAGGTTCTGCTGACCATGGGGGCTCAGTCCACTGGGCGAATACCTTATGTGGTGATCACCATGTCCATAGCCGCAGAGCACCAGTAGGGCATGAAGCATAGGAGACCGAAGCGGAGTGGAGGCAGTAAATAGAGGAGTGCCAGTAGTACCGGCGGGTAGAGCGAGTGCCAGGGAGGGTAGAGGACGAGTCCTGGGGGTAGGTGCAAGTCCTGGGGGTACGAGAGGGTGGAACAAGCAAGCGCCGGTGCGCGAGCGAGTCCCAGGGATCAAAGAGATAACAGGTGTGGGGACTTAGTGAGTCCCAGGGATGGAAACAGAGTTGGGGAAGTTAAGCGGCCAAAAGGGGAAAGGATCGAGATAAGATAAAGGGAGATGGAACAGATTAAGTCGAGAAGAGGAGTCAGGAACGGAAGAGCCAAGAGAACTTAGAGTGGAAGGGAAGAGAAGAGCAAAATAGAATAGATTAGAGGACAAGGCGAGTAGAGACAAGGCAGAGAGACGATACAAGACAAGTATGATAAGAAAAGAAGCAAGTAGAAATGAAGAGATTGGGACGCGCAAGAAAACAAGACAGAGACAAGAACACAGCAAAACAATATAGGGCTATGGTAATATCAAGACTAGAGTACTACTTACTACTATACAACTTATATACTATGCAGTACGTAGGGCCCAGGGCTCAGGCCTGGGTTTCAGTGGCGGGTCGCGGTGCTGGGGCTTGGGGTGAGACCCAGGGGCTGCGCAGAGTGGGGCAAGGTTGAAACATGTCATGCAGCATGGAGGTCTCACACTGGAAACACAGAGACACGTGGTGGTGGAGTGGTGAGGAGGGAGTGGGAGCGGGGCATGGTGTGCAGGGGTCGGGTCAGCGGTGATGCATAATTGTGATGCATGATGGGGGTCTCGGCATGGGCTGGGAGTGACGGGTGGTGCCAGCGCTGATGTGGCAGCTATGGGCAGTATGATAGCTGAAACCAGCGCTGATGTGGCAGTCACAGTGGTGATGGCCGGGGGGTGCTGCAAGTGGCGGTGTGTCAGGGGACTTCCATTCAATTTCCATTCTTGGGCACATCCTACGCCACCCCCCGAGACCCCCAGGACTTGCCCTAGACCCCCGGGACTTGCCCTAGACCCCCGGGACTTGCCCTAGACCTCCGGGACTCGTTCTAGACCTCAGGAGATCTCCGAAGGTCATTTCCTTTTTAAGAAATCCCTGGAACTTTGCGTCCCTCCTGTTTGAACATTATCCAAGGTTAAGGTTAGCTCCAGTCACCTGTACAGTTGTTCCCACGCCTCCGCCGCCCGCTGATGTGCCGCACCAAGCAGCAGGGAATCCTTAGACTTGTTCTCTTTGGATTTCCCTCTGCTAGGTGATTAGTTACCATTGTATCCTTGATTACCATGTCTAATATAACTTTGGATTTCCCTCTGCTAGTTGTGTGATTGAGCCACAACTCCCGGAGGTCGCCCTTACAGCAGAACAAGTCTCCTAACTCTGGTCTGGAAGCCCCTCATAGCCTGCCAAGACTCCCTAGGC
>JAGGAQ010006405.1:0-16350 GCA_017657225.1 Termitomyces sp. T69sscA
TAATTTTTTTTATTCGGACTCAAAACTCAAAAATGATCGCTGCCCTGACAGGCCGCTTTTATCCGTTGTCCACTGTAGGAGGCAAACTTCGTGGGGATTGGATGAAAAATTTCCAAATTTGGGGAAGAATTACGAGTATTTAATGAAGAGCATTTTTATTAAGGAGTTTGACAGTTTTAGGACTGGATTGTGGCACTTGTGCAAGAAAAAAATAACGATACTTTCTTTTTTTGGGTATATGTTGTCCGTTACTGGGGATTTGAGGCCAAATTGTGGGAAAATTCTGGACAAGGGTTGGCAGAAGCTTCTCGGGTCCTCTTTTATCAGGCATGCATCTTCTTTTTGGTTCCTTCGGTATCAGTTCAGTAAATCCATGATGGTCTGAAAAAGAATTTATGTAACGTCAAGATGATGAGAAAAAAAGAGGGAAAACGTTGACATTTTGGGAAAGCTTCATTCTTTCACTTCGTCGCCACCCGTTTCTCAGTTTGGTCAAATCCGTCACTGAATTCCTCGAACCTTTCTCTACACATTTCAGACTACTTCCAATGACGATTTCTCCTTAGCGAGTAAGTAATGGATTCTTTGTGGCGTCTTGCCTCTTGGTACATTGTAAGTCTGATCTTGCTCTTGATTTTGACTCGGTGACTTGATCGTCATCACAGACATCGTGTTCCGTACTTGAGTACTAACCAAGGTATCCACCCCTATTACTTTGTTTAACCGAAGAATCTAAAACAGCACAGCACCTGGCGCCGCAAGTCGCTGAGGCTTTATATAAAAGTAGATGAGGTTTGGACATTACGGTATAGTGCCTATCGCCTATCGCACCAGGAGTAGAAATTCGATGTTTACAGCGAGCTGGAAAAGTAGCTTCCTCGATCGCCTCATTTCCGGACTAACATTACGACAGGGTACTAACCCACCTTTTTTCCACTAGGAAAAAGCAGAATATTGTCGGAGGTAGAACTATACTCAAGTATACCAATGTTTCTAATGTGGCGGCTCGTCAGCATCAGTTCGCCATTGAAGTTAATAAGTCTACGTGTGACCAAAAACAAAGTCATTTTTCTCACATTTTGCAGAACGACTTGTTTTGGTCTGAACTAGTACACGAAGTAGTCAGATCACATTTAGACACTGTTCGGAAGTGCACGAATAACTACAAGTGTTACTACAAGATAATTCAATGTAAGGGTAAAGTTGAATAACTATCGTACATTCTGAATCCGAAGTCGAAGAGGGTATGAAGACGAGTTTACACAATCCTGAAGAAGTCAACTCTCAGAGGTTACCGGGAGATTCGGCAGAAAACAACTGTAGAATGTGAGTTTACAACAACATTCAAAACATGACCAGAGAACATACCGCCCCCGTATCCATATGCTGTGTCGTTGGAGTCGGCGGGATTGATGACGAGCGGACGCGCTTTGCCGGCTTCGGCGGTGATATGTCACTACTGTTTCCTGGATAATGACACATTGATATCAGTTTAACGACGAATTCACTGCCAATAATCACTTGGTTCTGGTTCTTCCAACACCGTCTCGTGCTTGTCCACATCATCAATATTGGAACTACCCAGGTCCACAATAGAGGCTTCTGTAAAAGTTAGCACGAATCCTTCGTTTCAATGATCTCCCTCCACCTACTCGATTCTGAGCCCAACAAGACACCGCCCCCTATGACTCTCCACGAGATGGGGAAAAAGTTCTTCTTTTTGCTCTCCTCCGCTAAAGTCAGTGGCTTTGGGGGCAAAGAGGCAAGGGGCGGAAGAGACGTTGGGCTGGTAGCCGGTGACTCGCGAGGAGATGTACCAGTGTGGATGCTAGATAGGATATGAAAGTCAGATCATGAATCATTGCAGCAATGACGCTAAACTGACAAAGTGCAACTCGACCCATTCGGACAAGTCCTATCAACTTTATAAAAACGGCAGGGCTTCGCTAGTAGTGTTAAGCTCTCATTACAGACCGCATCTCCGTGACAAAAAAATGGGGCGTACTCTTGTAGTTGATGACCTTATGGTGAATGTTTGACCGCGGATGCGCTTTGGGCTTCAAAGCACTGGGAGAGACAGGCTGCATGAATTTATGTGTGTTGTACATTGTCGGCGATGCGATATATGACGTATCAATTGACAGAGGACCGTGCGTGTCTGGTGAGGAGTGGTAGAAAGGTGGCAGATGAACAAGGGGGGGCGAGTCCATTATGTGAATACGCGACTGGTGTTGGTGGTAGTGCTCGCTGTAGTTCGGATCTTCCGTGACGAGCGCGACATCGTCATCAGAGGAGGAACTGGATGTCGAATTTGACGCTTTGGTGTTGTTGCACGAGTGGGAAATAGGATAGTAAACGTTGGAAGACGCAGGGAAGCCCGGAGGAAACACCGGTGATACCATGGGACCAGTGTATAAAGATCCTCCCCATCCCCCCATCGACGGTGAAAATGGCACGGTCCACGGAGCGAACCTTTCAACAATGGGGCTATCTAGAACCATGGAATTATGAGCAAAAGAGATGACAGTTCATCAATACCACTAACGTGTAGCACAGTTCATATCGGTCTCTGGCGCACTAGCGCAATTCTGGGCGTTATCGAACCCTAGGTATGAAAAGATATATCATCACACAACCCTCTACGATAGATTGACATGACCAACCTTCCGAGGCTACAGCATGCCGAAACCGACAACGAGAACTGTTGTCACAGCTGCCCGTAGCAAAGTACCTGCACGTACTTGGACTGCTGAACGAGACATTATTCGATAACACATGCGCAAAGTCACATTCCTCCGCTGACAGGGGGCAACTGTCATGTTGGAAAAACCTACAGGGTTTAGCTGAGCAAATGCACAACGATGAGCCACGAGACTGAGAGTAAACTATGCAACGGAGTTCATACTGTGACGTTTTTTCGCAGGAGGTCTCGCTTTCCTACGCAACGGTTGCATAGTGAGGGCTGGAGGACAAGGACAAAAACACTGGATCAGGGCGAGACGTCAGAGGGGGTGGAAGGTGTAGAAGGTAGTATACAATAAATACGAAAAGCCCGAAGAATGCAGATCGCTTTAAGTTTTCCGAATAAAGATCTAGATGGCCACAACAATACACTTTATCGGTGCCAGAGACTTTGTGAAGTTATGCCTAGTTCAGTGGACAATGAAGACACCGGAGATCCGTAAAAAATCGTGTGCGTGTTCGTCGACAAACGTATATGGACAACCTTGAACGTCGTACAACAACAAAGTTTATGGCCACGAGGGGGTGTCTTTAGCGTGGTCCGGCGATATCAGGCTGTTCCAGAAACATTCATTTACATTTCAATAAGGCATGATGAAGACGCGGGGACGACAGAAAGACAATAAGAAGGCTGCATGTGTGTTGCACTTGACGGCATTCATTCCTTCTCACTCGACAAGACAATTCACCCTCGCCCCACATCGCGAAGCTGCTCTTATTGTCATAATCGCTAAGTCTTTTCCACAAGCACAATGAGTGCTAATCCCATATAGATGTACAGTATGTCCCTGAGCCTTATTGTTGTTTTTATTCAGTCTCATCAAGATGATGTTATGTAAACTCACTGCATGTAAGCCTTCAGGGACTTGTTCACGCGTCGCTTCATTCCTCACTGCTGGCGGCACCGAACTCGAAAGCAGCACACGTCGTGAGCGAGGCTGACACATAATCGAGACAGCAGAGCGGAGAAGAAACCGTGTCGATCACATGAGCAGTGACCTCGCACACGAAGATCAGGTGGTCGATGCTTGCATAAGCACCTGAGTGTGCTGAAAGAGGTAAGTACAAGGGGCTCGCGAAAGGAAGATCCGCCACCTCTACGGTAAGCTGATTGTTTATCAATGGGACCTGGCCGGTATGATTGACTCCTCCTCCACAAGGGACTGAGGTCATCTCAATGCTTTGGAGGGTACACAAACCTTTGATTTATTTTGAACTCAAGTATTCTGGACGAATATAGATAAAGGAATCTGTCTTCATGGTCCTGGAGTAAATCTCAGGGGGTGAGAAGGTGTTTGTACAATTTGGCGGTAGAAATTACATTGTTTATCGTAAGAGCGGGACGTGACGTGAGTACCTGAGTCGTAATGCGGAAAATACATCGGAAAAGCCATCAAAGGTTACCAGGATCATGATTAAGGAGAGGCGTCTGCTCAGTTGGAAATGCTCTAACGTTCTGGGTATCAAGTATTGAAGCTATTGCTGGTGCCGCAGGGAATGAGGAAGGTTGTGTAACATCCGACTTACAGATAGGACACTTTGCCAGCATGCATAAGCTTCGTCGTTCACATGCATCTGTATTACTCACCAATTTCTTCCTTTGTATCAGCCATTGATCAACTTCGTCAAGGTGGAAAATATGATGACAGGGTAATACCCGTATCTTATCACCCTTTTCGAATTCGCACAAACAGATAGCACATTCGACCTGAGTCTCGAACCAAGGTCGATCCACGGATTTCCTTCGTGCATAGGAGGTCGATGGATTACTTATGTTGTTCTCGGGCTCTGTTGCATCTGTGTCTTTGACGGACGCTGGCGGCACACAATCTTTGGAAGACAACCCGTCTCGCTGATGCTCAGCACCCACCAGTTGCTTCAAGGAAACGGAAACGGTTTGTTCCCTTTCGAACTTTTCCCAACCGCTCCCTGTCCAGATATGCCAAGGAAGATTTTGTACAACGTCCTCTGGAGCCCGATCACGTTGCGCAGCACGCGCAGCTCTTATCCGGTGGATCATTAGAGTTATGAAGGTCAAGGCCGAGGGTAGAAGCAGAATGATAACAAAAGTAATAATAGGCCTAAACATTGTATTCGTAAGCAAAAACTCTTCGAAGCATGAAAAGAGCTTACGAATACCATTCCCAAGCTGAGTACTCGGCTGTGATCAGTAAGGAGAGGGTGCGCAGTCCTGAATGTGACGTATTTGAGGAGTCGATGAGAGACGACAGCTGCACGTAGTCTGAGTATTTGATGTAAGTTGCCGCGATCATCACGTCGGAAGAGTCCTCTGGAAAGGGAGAGAGCTTGATGTAAGAGCTCCTGGTCAGTATCAAGAAGTTCCGGCCGTACCTGCACTGTACATGTTGACAAGAGCGTCAGGAAAACCTGAAATTGCAGGATTGTCGCCTCCGACAACTACGGCCTTTGCGCCTAGCCGTTGAGCCTCTCGAACCTTGTTCACAAACTCGCAATCCCCTCGTTGGACCAATGCAATCCACGACTCCGTTGGTCGGTTAGGGCCACTAATGCAGAGGTCGGGGCAGCCCGTGTTGGGCTGTGGAAACATCAGAGCGTCGCTTATTGCACATGGAGCCGCAAAGGACGACACAGGAATCACGTATCCCAATATCGCATCTTGGATTTCCGCGCCAAAAGCAGCTTGAGAATTATCAATTACGGATGTCCAAACGCTCCTGAGTCAGGCGGCACATTACCTGGTCTCGATAGAAAAGACACAACAGGACTGTGATCTAAGACAGAGACAGTGCTTTCAGCACCCCAGGCCCAACCCCAAAGCCAACTCCTGTCGGATTTAGTCCTGAAAGAGATGTCGCTGCTCTGAAAAGGATCTACAGGATGAGAGTAGGTCTGACAGACAAAAGAGAGAGCAAGGGAAACCAAGAGCCGAGCTCGTGGCATGATGAGAGGCGACGCTGGTTGTCCGAGTCCGTGATTCTGCAAGACGAAGAAGAAATCTGTCCTGGATTCAGATCGACGCGGGGCTGGGGCTGAGGTCAATCAATCCTCGGGCACGTGACGGATCATTCGAACAACCGGGTGGCAGTGCAATCCTAAACACCTTTCTTTGTTTCTGTCATGTTCCGTCTCATCTTGAGCTGATGTTCTATTCCAATCGTCTGGTGATGTCTGGACAGCTCACGTCTGTCTATGAAACAGCTTTTTGTCCCGGCTGATATCCAGCTTACAAGACTTATTTCGAGGAGGAATACAGAGTCAAGTCCTCAGCCTCTTGTTGCATGAGCGATGATCAATGCCTGTTTAGGGCTGATCCCTCTACCATTCAAGAATATAAGGCAGCAAGTATTCTCTGGGATGAAAAACTAGGCCACCTGGTCTTTGAGGCAGACAGACCCTCACTGTCAGCAGTCTTTCTTACCATTTTGACTCTACTCTTGCGTTGCATCACAGTGCTCCTTATTCACATGTAGATTCGGACGTACTTGGACGCAACAGCAGTCATCCAAACATTCATAATGACATGATTAGCCTGGTTCGACAGCCAGACCTTTCCTACTATGTATGTGATTGGCGGCTTGAATATTCCGGATGGTAGACGCAAGCGTCTAACATTGTCACTTACTAAACTGTCCTGCTGATGCGTCTGGTGTTAGTCTTTGGTGTTGGTGTTTTCTAGTTCAAGTCATTTTGATGCCTTCTGCTACAATACTCGGGTCAAATTTTGGCGACCAGATCTGTGTACGCCACTCTGTAGGGCTTCAATTGAACTGTCACAAGCACTTCGTAAGGATTTGCAAATCAAGTGACGTAGAAGACTGTTTCTGCCGACTTCGTTGTATCATCATAAACGTTTTGTACGTCTGGATGGGTAATATGTGAATCCAATTGTTCTGAATGTTTGGATATATACTGGGCTGATCTCCTTGACAGCCGTATGGCTAGTTTCGGGTGCCACAACATGAACGTAATCGACAAGATACTCAGGTCTCGGATTGCTATGTAGAAATATTTTCAAAGTATATGAATGCTGAAATCATCAATCACGCAACATATTTTTCTTGCCTTCGGCTGATTGGATGTTCCCCATGCGCCGCAGGCCGCTAGGTATGACTTACTATTCAAGAACCATCCCTTGCTCAATCTGGCGCTCACGACGAGAGGTTAGCAAGCCTTGACAGTGCCAGGGAAAAGTATACTTATCCCTGGTAAGTCTTTGCGCTTCCGGTAACAATGTGCAAGTTCCTACCGTGATCCCAAGCCTTTGATCCCGGAGATGCACCTATTGTGTACCAGCACAGAGCCGCCGTACTGCCTCCCAAACGGACAGAGGAGCGATGGCGAGCGTATCGTGGCATGGCCTAACTACCCTTCCTCTCCTGCAATTCTATGCCCCACATCCTTCGTACACTTCTACTCACGAACGCTCTTCAAAGCTTCGCCCCTGTAACTGCGAGATTATCGTAACTTTGAAGCTTCTATGACATGCCATCATTTCCAGGTTCTCTCCAAGAAAGCAAATACATATGAAAAAATAAAGAGGGACGACGTATAACCAGCATACGCTATGAGAATCATACCTCGCATTTCGAATATAATGAATGTCCGGGAAATAGGAAATAGGACACAAAAAAGAAGTATCATCATTTTGTCGTGCAACGTGCACCTAGATGAACCGTAAAGAATAAAATCATTATATACAATTGCCCTTTGAACCTGCAAGGCTACTGAGAAGGTCCAACTGGCAGGTAACAGGGCTCACCTGGCAAACAGCAACCTCAGATGGATGTTTTGAGTTGAAATCCTGCACGCTGTACTTAACACTCGTGGCATTTGCCGGGTTTTGATCATTCGGATGCATAAATCCACTGCGTGGTGACGCGGACGGGACATTCCTGTACGACTGCGATGTTGGGCTCCATATCTCGGTCGTCAAAAAGTCAGATTCCAGGGGTCGGAGGCCTCTGTGCAACAGGTCGTCCGGCAATCATTCGGTAGCCCTCTGTGCACCAGACGTCATCTTAGGTCTTTCAGGGCGCCCTTGACAGCTCGACATGGTGTCATAGATTTTGACATAGAGCAAGAGTCGGGGCCCAGGTTGGGGTCCAAGAGAGGCGAGGTAACAGGTCGTAGGTGAGGCCTGAAGACTTGACGATGTCGAGAATTGACTCGGGACGCCAAGTCAAGGCACAATGATTGGAACCGAGAAGGGCACTGGAGCTGTCATTTCCAGAAGTTCCGATCTTTGCGTCCCGGATCCAACAAATTCAGATCAACCTTGAGCTTGACGCGCTTTATTCTCGATTTTTACACCAATTTCAAGCGGCACCAAATGATGCAATTTCATCTACAGCAACGACGGATACTGGGCGCCTGCAGTGCTTATCCGATCTTTTTGGGATGTATGCTCATGGCATATGCATACTATGCGCGGCTACTGCCAGAATTCGAAGACTATAAAGGCCTGACATCTCGAGTGATCGCAGTTCCTCGGGATCTTTGCCGCGCAGGAAGACAAATGCGTTTTGTTATCTTGCCTGTTTTTGCGCTTTGTACGAGTACATTTGGGCACCAAGAGATGGTAGACCAGTATATTGCGAAAGAAGGGCCAATCGCAGAAGCAGGAGTGCTCGCCAATATCGGTGCGGAAGGCTCTAGATCATCTGGTGCTAGAGTTCGTAGCCTTGCAGCACAACGAAACAAATGATGTTCATCTTCGTTCAAAGGCTGGCGTTGTCATTGCGAGCCCAAGCACTGAAAACCCTGACTATCTCTATACCTGGATCCGTGATTCTTCTCTAGTTTTCAAGTACCTCATCGATCAGTACGTATTACGTTTTTGGCATGATATTTCAACCTCGTTTCATAGAAACGTGATTTTACAGACTCAGTCTGGGTGAAGATCACACCCTACAAGGCCACATTGACGATTTTGTCTGGTCGCAGACGATTGTCCAGCAAGTACCGAATCCTAGCGGCAATCTGACTACTGGTGGCCTTGGCGAACCAAAGTTTCATGTCAGCCTAGCGGCCTTCACAGAAGGATGGGGAAGGCCACAGAAAGGTCAAACTACTTATTCTGTGTATCTCTACCAGTTCCAATCATTCGGTGACAGACGGCCCTGCTTTGCGCTCAATCGCCCTCATTACCTACGCGAACTGGTTGCTCGATCAGTCAAACACGACCTATGTTGTACAGAATATATGGCCGATTGTCAAACTTGACCTTGACTATGTTTCCAACCGATGGAACTCTTCCGGGTATATCTTATTTCCCCTTGTCTACGTCATTTATCATCGTACATCAGATATGACTTGTGGGAAGAAGTGTCGTCAGCCTCATTCTTTACTTCAGCCGTTCAGCACAGAGCCCTGCGACAAGGTGTCACGTTCGCTAAAAAGATTGGCCACAGCGCCGTTGCTGATTGGGAGACCCAAGCTGACAATATCCTCTGCTTCTTGCAAGTCAGTGTATAATCCCTTTTATATTTTTCCATTCCTAACCAACCTTTCCAAGACGTTCTGGAATGGCTCATATTTGACATCAAACACTAAAGGAGGCAGGTCCGGTATTGATGCGAACTCGGCTCTCGCTTCCATACATACCTTTGACGCTGCCGCTGGTTGCGATGTTGCAACTTTTCAGCCGTGTTCTGACAAGGCCCTCGCGAGTTTGAAAGTCTATGTCGATTCCTTCCGTACCATCTACACTATCAATCGTGGAACGGGTACTCACGGTGCTGTCGCAACTGGCCGATACCCTGAAGATATTTACTTCGGTGGTAATGTTAGTTTTCTCGTGTAGTTGATGCACAATATTCCTGACGCGTCAGCCCTCTCATTAGCCATGGTATCTTACTACGGCCGCCGTTGCAGAACAGCTCTACGACGCTCTTATCGTCTGGAGGGCCCAAAAGTCCGTGACCGTCACCAACATCTCTCTCGCATTTTTCCAACAATTTCTACCTTCCGTCAAACCAGGCACTTACGCATCTGGTTCTAAGATCTACACGACACTTGTGGACGCTACCAAACAACACGCTGATGACTTCCTCTCCGTGAATGCAAAGTACACTCCTGCGGATGGTAGCCTGTCGGAGCAGTATCACAAGGACACTGGAGCTCCCCTCAGCGCGAAGCATCTTACGTGGAGTTATGCTTCGGCGTTGACAGCGTTTGCAGCGCGAGGAGGCAGGGTTCTGCCGAGTTGGGGCGCGAAGGGACTGAAGGTCCCCGATGTGTGTGTCCCTAACCCTGGCCCCATCGTTTCGGCCACGTTCAATGTTGTAGCGGAGACGCTTTTCGGCGGTCAGTCTGATAAGCTGTCTCAGTCACAGTGCCCAGTGCTCACCTTTTCGTGCGCAGAAAATATATACTTGACAGGGTCCCTTGACCAGTTGATGAACTGGTCTCCCGATAATGCTCTCCTTCTGTCTGCAACTGCATATCCCACATGGCGCAGTATGTTTCTTTTTTTGGTATTTTGTCAATCAGGACTTGATGTTCACTTGTTTTCAGTCACTCTCGACATCCCTGCCAGCACCAACTTTGAATATAAGTTCGTTCGCAAGTCCAATGGAGCGGTGACATGGGAGTCTGGTCCTAACCATCTGGTGACGACCCCAACTACTGGTAGCATTAAATTTTCTAGTACCTGGCGTTAAATACCAATGTAATCCTGCGATTCTCGTTTCCGTGGTATTGTTGTATGTATAATAACAAGCGGAGAAGTCGCCATAACAAGGGTGTGATCCACCGTTGTTGTCAACACTTCTTGTTCAATGCATCGATTCAAGTTAATATCATCATTGTCCTCTTCTCTGGTTTGCTGTTGCTCTTACATCAACCTGGACGAGCGCCTGGCAAAAACGCCCATTCGAAAGAGATGACGAATAGTCGTCCTCACGAACGCACTTGTCGTTCTGAGCATGGCCACTCCTATGATCTCGATTCTCCACTCCAAAATTCCCCTTCAGGAGAAGTCCTAGTATTCTACAGACTGTTTTGTCGGAGGGTCACCCAGGAGACCATGAAGCGCGAGATGGGTATTTTGTCCTTCATAGGATTTTTTTGTGTAGATGTAATGGAACAATTGTATCATGTGAGTTGTCATAACCTAGGTCGGTAGGTACAGAGGGTGGAGAATTGCCGCGGTTACATCCTACGATGGATGCAACTGTGAGGTCAAGTAAAGTCGATGGCCTCGCGTTTCGGCTCCACGTGCCAGACGCCGCTGGGTGCCGTGACGTAGCCATTCTGGGTAATTGTGCCATCATCCCTTGTTCTCTCCTTTCTAACCAAACTCCGTATCCTCTACCTCCGTTTCCATGGCTTTTTTGGAAAAATTCAAGAAGGGCGCACAGAAAGCGGGCATGCAGGCAACAGCGTTTGCCCAGGCAACGTCCCACAAGGTCGCCAGTGGCTCGAAGGATCTGATGCAAGGATTCACTCTTCCCGGGGAGGCAGATAAGGCCGCTGGTATCCTTGATAGTTTCTTGGGTCGAGTATCTTATTATGTGAAACCACTAGCTAAAACTGAACCTGCTGCGTTAGCCGATCCTGAACGACCAGAGTCGGCGCTCAATTCGATTCCCAAAGCTGTGTTGCAACGTGCGAGAGGTGCGCTCTGCTCATTATTCAAAGTGGAAAGTTCTAATGTGAACCATAGGTCTCGCTATATTCCAAGTCCTTAAAGCCGGCTTCGTCTTTTCAGGGAAGGCCGGCTCTGGAATTGTCATCGCCCGTCTTCCCGACGGCTCGTGGTCCGCACCTTCCTGCATAGCTACTGGCGGTCTTGGCTGGGGTCTGCAGATTGGTGCAGATATTACAGATTTCGTTATAGTCCTTAACAGCGAAGACGCTGTCAAGGCATTCTCAATTGGTGGTAATGTAACAATTGGTGGCAATATCAGCGCAGCGGCAGGCCCCATCGGTACCGGAGGCAGTGTACAGGCATCTCTTGCCCACCCTGCACCAATGTTCTCATATTCTAAATCGAAAGGTGTGTACATCAGCTATATCTGTTTCACTTATCACCGATCCATCCCACTGAGACTGACACACATCGCTTTTCAAGGTCTCTTCGCAGGCATGTCACTGGAGGGAACTGTCCTCATTGAGCGCAAAGATGCTAATCGCGACTTCTACGGTTCGCCGGTTTCTGCCAAAGATATCCTTACTGGTCGTGTTCCACCTCCTGAAGTCGCATCACGGTTGTACGAGATCATTGAGGCTGCCGAGGGGCTAGATGAGACTGGACTACCAGACGAGTCCTACGTACCAGCTGCTGACGGCAGTCATATCAACGTCGGACGTGGAAATCACCACACTGTGTTTGATGCTGACGGTCACTAAGTTCTGCAAATCGCACTTACACCCCGTACTGACCTCACTTATGATTTGTCTTCTACGTATGTTTTCAATCAGCTCTGTATATCTTCCCCGGCTAACGAAACCTACTGTCTCCCATCTCTGTATTACCTTACTCGTCGGCACCCGCAGCGAGTCTAAGTTATATTCCACGACTATGAAGAATACATATCACCATTAGAAATACATAGCATAAGGACGTGTCTATAATTGCTGAACGACAAGAACTCGACTTGGACTCAACTCGAATTTGTCTCTCAAACAACAAGATTATAGATACTTGTCCCAAAACCCAACAGTACCATTGTTCGGCGCTGCGAACTGCCCGATCCCCAAGAGCTTGATGACAAGATTATAGATCTCAACATTGTTGAAACGCTCCATGATGTAAGTGTTGCTTGAAGTCGAGTGCCAATGGCTGCCTCCTTGAACCTTGTCACCAGAATGATGCAAAGCCTTCACATCAGTAGAGAACGGTCCATGAGCGACGAACATCGCGTGCATAGATAATTCGTCGTTGTCGTACCCATGGTTCTTTGAATACAATCAACATGCAGACGTAGGCTAGGATTGAGTATACGCACCCCCTTACTCATACCTGTATCGCCCTGCTTCCTAGTGGTAAGCACATACCCCATCTTCGGTACGACATATACCGGCGAGATCCTGTTGGAATGCGAGAAGTGATACCGTTCCGGCATCGTCTCGTGCGTATATACACCGAACTTCTCTGGGTTCTCTTCAGCCGCCGTGAGCAGCAGATCAAGGTACCTTGTGGAATTTGAGGAAGGTCGGAATCGGATACCCATGGCCGGCCAACCATCTTCGTGCTCAATCTCAGCAAGACCTTGCTCGCCGATGATGTCCTCCATGTATATAAGCTCCGGGTGGGAGGTATCTGTCATCCCGTGGTCGCTTACGAACACGAGATCGACAATGTCAGTGAGGTTCCGCGCGTGTAGGGCGAGTTGGAGGTCTCTCGCAAAGGAGTCGACTTGACCGAGGGTACGCTGGACGAGATAAGTTGACGCTGAACGAACATTAGCAGATACTTACATTGACTTGGGCTGACATTGGGCCTGTTGCGTGGCCGGCTTGGTCAAGAGACGGTTCATAGACTTCAGAAAAGAAGTGTCAGGGGACGATGGGCTACATAGACATCATACTCACCCGTAATGAGCTGCGGTCTCGATACATCAGGAAGATCGATCCATCTGAGGATTTGGTCGAGTTTTTCTGGTAGTGGGACATGGTCCTTCCAGGGAATGAAGTAGGTTGAGCTCGCGCCAGTCCGGGTTTTCGGAGGACCTGGCCTATAGATAGATAAGATATTGGGCAGGTATGTATGGTTTGTGAAAATTGGACGGACCACATGAGGTTAGCCGTGATAATACCCGCCTTTCCTGCCGTTTCCCACATCTGTAGACGAAAGTAATCAAAGACTGCTCGAGCTCAGGGTCATTCGACGTACTGGCTCGCCGTACCACCAATCAGGATTCCAACACGATTTTATTCTTTGGTAATGAAACGTAGTATTCGTCTCAGGGTCCCAAAAGTTCTGCATTCAGAAAGATTGAGTTGACACTGATGAACTAGTACGAAATATCATACATTTGCGACTATTCCATGGGACTCGGCATATAAGCCAGTCCTAAATGTTGAACATCAGAGTGAAGGAGTAGATGAAAAACTGGAAGAGACGCACATTAGAGCCCAATGGTTGCTGCAGGCATCACAATGTATTAATTATGCATTCCTTCGTATAATCAAATCACGGTCGGTCACTCACGGGAATGTCAACGTCTGTAGTATACTCATTATTAAGCCCATTACGATTGTGATAGGTTCGTTGTTACTCACGGGAAAGACAGGCTTCATCGATTTAGCTCGCAATCCGTTTTCACTAATATGAAGAAGATGCGGCGTGAGACCACGATCCAAGTAGTCCGCTCTGTAGTTACCACTCAACAAATGGGAGGACACATCAAATATTGTAATACGAACCTCAGGCCATCGATAGACACTACGAGTACCGTACGCTTGAATTCGTGCGTGCCGTTCGAGAGTAAATTGTCCCCCTTGTACCATCCAGATACTGGGCGAGACGCAGGGGCAATTGGGCCACATAAAAATGTCCGTGCAAAGGCGCCGGAGATTAGGAGGGCAATGAAGAAAGTAGCTGTTCCAACTATTCGTTTGCTGGACCACGTATTGTTGCTGACTTCGCTATTCTCTTTCAGGGCCGGAGAAGGAACGCCAGACAGGAGGCCTTCCTCCTCTTGGGTAGGTTTTTGCGACTTGGCGGACAGCGTAATCCAGGATTTCAAGTTTCCGGTGGATGCCATAGTGGCAGGAGTTGCTAAGTATAGTATAGTAAACCTATTTATGGAAATAATGATCGAATGCAGAGCAACCACGTTGGTGTGATTGTGATTACAAAAGGCAGGTTGAAAGATCGTTTAACTTGAAGCTGGATACGTTGTCGCACACACTGAAACGAGAGAGTCGCACAATCTAATAGATACCAAGATTACTGATCGATGTCGCAGTCACTCTTAGGACCGTGAATAGTATGATTTGCCTTTATATGCCAGTGTTGGCCTTAAGGGTTAATATTAAGGCCAAATGTTATTAACGTGTATTAATATTGAAGTACGTATGGCTTATCATAAATGACACCGAATGTATAACTACTACTGTCTACGTAACAGCTGAAAAATATTGTCTTGTCCTATTCCAATCATTGTTTTGACGCCTCCACAGAAATCAATGATCTGGAGCTTTTTCCTTGCAGGTGAAAAACAAAATGGTTCTCATCTATGTATACACTGCCTTGCTGCCTTGAGAAGCGCCGTCCTGATGGAGAGATCATTGAGCTTGACAGCAATGGAATCCCAAATCCCAAAAATATAAGCGATAATGAAACAAGTTATGACTTACTTGATGTTGCCTATGGCCGTCAATGTTCTCAGTCCAGGCCAGTGATACCTTCGGCAACTTCCGTTGGTAGCCCCTGGTCAATAGCATCCACTGTTCATTTTTTACGGATGACACGTAATTAACCAATACTTGACTCTTGTATGTAGTCACTCCTACTTGAACCTAGTTGCTGTATTTCAAAATGGTAAGAGCCCTTACACATTCATAAGGAACTCTCAGCTAACAATCCCATTTTACTTAGGTTTCAGTTGCATGTGCTACACAACAGGACAAAAGCTCATCGAGTTCTTGTGATGTTTCTTCTGAGTATCATGACACCCTTGACTCTGTGCTGCGAACTCTCTTGTTTCCACAAGACCCCGGATTCTATGAAATACTTTGCCGTAGGGCTGCTTGGTGGGACACAGATCATATCCGATCGTGGCTCCTGGAAAAGGGCTACACTATGTATCACCTGCTTCGCTCTCCTGGAGACGATAGTGCTTTCATGTATCCAGTCAATATAGGACCCAGGTCGAACCCATTTCCCTTTGCAAGTCATGAAGGCCTGGAACCTCAACCTGACTCGAAAATTCGAATTCTCTCTGGAGACAGTGGTTTCATGGTGTGTATGAACCTTTTTAGGAAGCGTATGCTTATTCTCTCTCCAGGGTAACATTGCTTATGCTCAGAATACCGAAGGACAGCATGTAGTCCTCAAAGCAGTTCTAGATGGGAGCGAAGAATTTCGTATATTTAGTCATCTTCATAAACTGGGCGTGCCTCGTTCAGTCGATGATTTCAGTCATGTCATACCTGTTCTTGATATTCTTCCTTGCGAGGGTCACTGGTTGGCCGTTATGCCGAGGTATGGTTTCGTTTCGCTCAAGTCATCAGCTCATTTGACAAGACGAGAATAAGGTGGGGTGTCGTTCCATTCTTGCCCGCATGTGAGAAGCTGGAGGAAGTATTTCACAT
Organism: Termitomyces sp. T69sscA; assembly: GCA_017657225.1. NCBI lineage: Eukaryota > Fungi > Basidiomycota > Agaricomycetes > Agaricales > Lyophyllaceae > Termitomyces > Termitomyces sp. T69sscA. The sequence goes on from JAGGAQ010006405.1 coordinate 15,988, forward strand.
TATACATTGTCTTTTAAAGGTTGTTCTCTCTGTTCTGTTTGGCTTAGTTCTAATCACCCCATTAGGGATTGACTTACCTCCACAAGCATCGCATCGCTCATGGAGTGCATTTCTATGTATCAGAAATATCGACATTACTTGACCTTCTTCATTGCAGGATATTAAACGGGGAAATATACTCGTCAATCATGTTTACGCCGGCGTCTTTGACACGAACAACAGTTTCCGTGCATCTCTACGTTCTCAAGGAAAGTTGACATACGCCTTCTTTGACTTTGACGGTTCCACAATGTTTCCGCCTTCGGTGTCTCTCGACGATTGTCGTCTTCCAAGCCCCATCTCATACAACACCCTGTATGATCA
>JAGGAQ010006406.1:0-16313 GCA_017657225.1 Termitomyces sp. T69sscA
AACGATTTTGCCAGTAGTGGCTGTGAGTCCATCCAGCCAAAGAGGAATGTCCAATAAGGAAGTAGTTTCCCACGGTCCGACCAATGAGGGACTTGACAAGTTGAGAAGAAAGGCAAAGGAACTGAATGAAAGTGAAGCATGGCTGAGGGAAAAAGAATGTAAAGGGAGGTCCCCTGACATCCAGATCAGTGCATAATCACATACTTTCATTTAACAGCTTTGATGTGCTCAGACAATGCATACACATGATCTTGTTTGCTGCAAATGATATGTCATCAGACAAGGAAGAAGACTCCTTCAGCTTTGATTACCAACAAGCAGAATCAAACTGATGCATGCAGCCAGCCTGCAGCTCTCTGTTCATATCAAACAAGGGTCTAAGTTGCCCCCAATGGCTTCCAAAGCCCTCAGTTTTACTCAAAAGCCTGCACAAACAATAACTGCAGCTCCTCAGCCTCTTGTAAATTTGCAGCATGGCTGTCAGGGGACCCCCATTTTTGGTACTTCACTACAGCCCAGCCCACCTCCTATGCCACTACTTGGAACCTCCAGGGCTTGCTCTAGACCTCTGGGGCTTGCTCTAGACCTTTGGAGATTGTTAGTTGTGTGAATGAACTGCAACTCCCAGAGGTTGCCCTTACAATGGCACTCATTATGCTCCTCAAGATTTATCTAATTTGATGTCACATCTCAAGCCATCAAGAAGCTCATTGAAACCTTGGCTTTTCCAAGTGCAGGCTTCAAGCCCTCCTCAACTACTCCTGCAGTCATTGAGGTACAGTCTACCAGACATGCTGATTTGTTAGAAAAATTGGGCATCAAAGTCAGAGATTTTATATATGAAAGCAAGCTACCACTGGTGCAGTCCTATTGTGTTCATCAATTTCAACCATGGCCAGAACCTCAAGCTCTCAAGAATACTAGAATAGATGGAGAAGAAGTGGATGATGTCTTTCAAGGAAATGATAGAGCTGAGACAGTTGAAGACAGCTCATCAAGGAGATCAAGACTTGGGTATTTTGTTAACTCTTGTGACCATCACTCTAAATATTCTCCATCATACCAATCCCATTTTTGGTCTGCAAATTATTAACCTGTTTCAAATCTTTACAACATCACCCCTTCAGTGATGACCAATGGCTCATTGGTATGGCCAGACATAGTCATCAGTAACAATATTCCACTTCCACAGCTTGACACTGAATCACAAGCTAGTGATGTCATGTTGTTGACTTTTCCACTGGACATGTCAGAGCTGTTGGGACATTGACACCAATGTTGTTGCCTTCTTGTTTGGACTTCATTTTTTTTTTTGAGTAGAAACCAAGTCAGGGCATACCTTTGAGGCACCATCTCAAGGTGTTTCAGGGAGCAGTGGGGGTCTGAGGCAAGGTCTCTGAGGAGTATAGAAGGGATTTTGGGAGGGGGGAGGAAGGGATATAATTGGGGAGGAGGAGAGGAAGAAGTATAAGTTGGAGAAGAGTAGGGAGGGGGAAGAGAGTATAGTTTGAAAAGAATAAAGAGGGGAGAGTGGATAGTTTGGAAGGAGAGGAGGGGGTATAATTGGGGAGGAGGAGGGAGGGAAGGGGTATAGTTGTGAGTGGAGAGGAAGGGGTATAGTTGGGAGTAGAGGGGGAAGGTGTAGTTGTGATGGGGTAGGGGAGAAAGGGGTATAGTTGGGATGGGGGTCAGGGGGAAGAAGTACCTGGGGGTGAGAGTAGTTGAGTTTCTGTAAATTTTCACTGTGGTTTATTGACAAGTCAAGCTTACTTACATGCCCTTGACTCAAGTTACTGAACCTTAGACTATTGAAGCTGCTTTCAATTAGTTGCTTACTACTACTTACTTATACTTACTTGCTGCTATTTTTACTTACTTATACTTACTTACTTACTACTTTACTTACTGACTACTATTATTACTTACTTACCTTATCACTTACTACTTACTTGCTACTGTTATTATTTACCACTACTACTATTACTTACTTACCTACTATCACTTACTTGCTACCAACTACTCAAAGTCCATACTATTGATCTGCCCTAAACTTACTTACTACTACTTACTTATACTTGCTACTATTATTTCTTACTTATACTTACTTACTTGCTACTATGATTACTTACTTATATTTACTTACTTACCTTATCACTTACTACTTACTACTATTATCACTTACCACTACTACTATTACTTACTTGCTTACTAGTACTTACTTACTACCAACGACTCAAGTCCGCATTATTGACCTGCCCTAAACTTACTTATACTTACTTACTTACTATTACTTACTACCAATCACTTACTACTATTACTTACTTATGACTACTTACTTACTATTACTATTACTTACTACTAATTACTTACTTATCCCACTACTACTATCACCTACTACCAAGTCCATACTATTGATCTGCCCTAAACTTACTCAACCTACTTACTACTACTGTTACTTACTCTCTCACTACTTACTTACTACTAAGTACTTACTTATCCCCTCAACTCCAGACTATTGACCTGCCCTAAGCTTACTCACTACTACTTACTTGCTACTATTATTACTTACTTGCTACTATTATTACTTACTTGCTAGTATTATTACTTACTTGCTACTATTATTACTTACTTGCTACTATTATTACTTACTTATACTTACTTACTTACTTACTGTTACTTACCTACTACTAATTGCTTACCCCTGGAGGTTCCAAGGAGTGGCTCAAAAGGTGGACTAAAGTGTAGTGGAGTGAATCAAGAAGAAGTCAGAAAAAGAAGTCCCCTGACAAATGGCACATGTGCTTCCCTTTGAGGCTTGGAGGAGAATTTCCAGTTAAGCAATGGATGAGGTGTATGTCTCTGTTGCCAGGTACTAACAAGTTCACATGTCTGCTGTTAGAAAATGCAAATACACACCCCAATATCAACCATTCTAAGATAGAAGAACCTTCACTGCCCCTTTCAAATGTACAAACACCACTTCCAGATCCCAAGCCATGTTCTCCTGCACCTGCTAAGCCCTGCTTGCATAGTCTCCTCACCTGAGAATGATAGCTTCTCTGGCAGTATGTGGTGGCATCAACTTCCTCAGCAAACTTGCTGCACCTTGATGTGGAGATTGAGATCATGGACACACAGCAAACTTGCAGAGTCACTGCTCTTCTAGATAGTGGAGTGACAGAACTATTCCTGGACATGGAATTTGTAAAGCGCTATGGCCTAACTACACAGCTGCTTTTTAAACCCATTTTGGTGTTCAATATTGATAGAACACTCAATCAGGCAGGTGCCATCAGCTCTGTTGTAGATCTAGTCTTCTACTACCAGATCTATGTTGAACGTGCAGTTTTTGCAGTCATCAGTTTAGGCAAGCAGAACATGATCTTTGGCTTTATTTGGCTCTGAAAGCACAAATCTGAAGTACACTGGACTCAGAGCAAAGTAACCATGAGTTGGTGTCCCCAGAGGTGCTCCATTTGTGCAACTGAGGTCAAGGAAGAGTGCCAGGCCACAGCTCAGGAGTGTGCAGCTAGCCAGGCTTGCTGTGCAGGCCACCTTCCTTTTGTAGACCTCAACCTTTTGGACCATTCATCCTTGGTGTTCCTCCATAGAGAGGCCCTCTATGAGGATGACCAGAGTAGCAGTGGAGCTCCAGAAGAGAGGCTGGAAGAGGAGTTCCATGGTGTACACAATCCAGAGTCTAGATGAGGCAATAAAAGTTGGAGACCAGACCTATGCAACCACCTTGCTCTCACCACCATCTATTGAGGAGATCCAGGCCAGCCAGACCACATCTTAGCAGTTGGCCCAGGCATTTGCCACCAGCTCTCCACCCCAGGCATTCCAGAATGTGGTGCCTCAATACCTTCACAGCTTTGAGGATATGTTCTCTAAGGCCTTCTTTGACTCACTCTCAGAGCACAAGCAGTGGGACCACACCCTTGAATTGATGCCAGACTCTGAGCCCTCCAGCTGCAAGGTGTATCTATCAGCATCTAAGAAACAGAACAAGCTTGAGCTTTCCTTCAGAAGAATCTGGACTCCGGTCACATCTGCTCCTCCAAGTTGCTGATGGCTTCTCTCATATTCTTCATTAGAAAAGGATGGCTCTCTTTGACTGATCCAAAACTACCAGGCTCTTAATGCTATGATAGTGAAGAATTGCTACCCTCTCCCCCTCATTCTGAGCTCATCAATAATCTCTGGAAGGCATGGTACTTGACAAAATTGGATGTTAAGTGAGGTTACAACACTGTGCATATTCATGAGGGAGATAAGTGAAAGTCAGCCTTCTGGACTGACCAGAGAACTGTTCAAACTCCTTGTTATGTTCTTTGGACTCACTAATAGCCTGGCCACCTTCCAGACAATGATGAACAACATCTTCTGGGACCTCATCACTGAATGTGTAGTGTGCATATACCTTAACAATATCCTCATCTACACCAAAATGCTTGAGGAGCACTGCTGGATCACATGCATTGTCTTGGAAGGCCTCTACCAGCACCAGCTCTACCTCAAGCCAGAGAAGTGTGAGTTTGAGCAGACTTGGAACTTTTTCCATCTGTCAAGTTCCGCTGATCACAGAGGCTCAAATCACTGGACAAATCCTTATGTGGCACACACAATGTATGCAAATGCAGCAGTACTATTGAGAGTACAGGGCATGTAGGGTCAGAGGCAGGACCAAAGATGCAAGCAGCAAGTGAGCAAGAAGCACCAGTCACACCAGGGCAGAGATGTGAGTAGCAGGGTTGTGAGGAGGGTTGGAAGACAAGCACCTGGATGAGGGCAAGTTCTGAGGCCAGAGATTGAGTGACCGGGATAAGCAAAGGGGACTTAGCAAGTTTCAAGAGCAGAGAGAGGGGCATGGAGATCTAACCAAGCCAAAAAAGAAAAGAGTCAAGTCAAGGGCTGGAAGGAGAATGAATTGAGACAAAGACCAGAGTGAGAAGAGAGGGAGAGAGAGGAAAGAGAGAGAGAACTCTGAGAGGTAAAACAGAGAGAGAAGAAAGCAGAGATTAAATTGAGAGATACAAGATGAGTAGTGACAAGAGACACAAGACAATATAAGGTGAGTATGAAACAAAAGGAGATAGAATCAAAAAAATAGAAACCAGGACATGAGAGGCTAGAAAATAAGACCAAAATACAAAATAAAACAGGGAACAAATAACAACAATATCAAGACTAGAGTTATACTGGATGGTAAGTAGGCCCTGGAGCACGGGCCCTAGCCCTAGTAACAAGTTGCAGTGCTGAGGCTGAAGATGAAGCCTGGAGATTGTGCAAGCTGGTGATGGTGGTCAATGCATGTCATACAACGCAAAGCAAGCTCTCAAAGGAAGGCTTTGCTTTGGAAGCATGCAAGCATGGAATGACAACAAGGCAAGGAGAAGCGGAGATAGAGTGTGGTGTGCAGAGGTCAAACTGGAGGTGATGTGTGGTCATGATGCATGATAAGTGTCCTGATGGGAGCTAGAAGAAGCCTCAGTATAAGCCGGAAGAAGTGTCAGGAGTTGCCAAAGCAAGTGCTGATATGGCAGCTGCAGCTGGAGAAGCACTGATGAAAGCCAAAGCTGGTGCTAATGTGGCAGCTGTGGGCAGTGATGGCCAAGGGGTGCTGAGGATGGTGGTGGTTAGTGGCAGTAACAGGTAGTGATGGTCAAAGGCTGCTGGGGTGGTTGATTGAGTAGCAAGTCTGGGCCTGAGATGTTATGGAGGCTGGTTTGGAGAGGTTGGAGTATCAAAGCTGAGGCTGAGTACCAGAGGTTGGTAGCAGGTTGTGATACCATCATGCCTGCTCTCTATTTGACTTCACTGCACCGGACACTGCTTAGAGCTGGGGGTCTCTAGAGCAGATTGCATTTGATGCTCTCAAACATGCAGTCACCTTCAGGCCTGTCCTCTTTTTTTCAGATGATAACTCCTTCTTCCATGTGGAAGCTAACAGCGCCAACTTTGCCACCAGAGCTGTTTTATTGCAACAGTTCCAGGATGATGGAAAGTGGCATCTGGTGGCCTACTATTCCAAAACCTTGAATGTAGTAAAGCACAACTACAAGATGCATAACAAGGAAATGCTGGTCATTATCTGAGCCTTCAAAGAATGGCAACACTTTCTGAAGGGTGCATAGCACAAGTTTGAGGTTTGAACAGATGAAAAAAACCTTGAATACTTCAGAACGGCCAAGAAGCTCAACCATTGACAGGCTTGGTAGTCCCTTTACTTAGCCAACTCTGACTTTTTGCTGCATTCATAAGCCTGTAAGGGTGACCTCTGGGAGCTGTGGCTCCATCACAAGAGAAATTCAAAGTTATATTAGGCACAATAAGTAACAATATAATAGTAACTAATCACCTAGAAGAGGGAAATCTAAAGAGAACAAGTCTAAGGATTCCTGCTGCTTGGTGCAGCGCATTAGCAGGCGGCAGAGGCATGAGAACAACTGTATATATGACTGGAGCTAACCTTAATCTTGGATAATGCTTGAACAAGGAGTGTGGGAAGTTTTGGGGGTTTTTTAAGAAAGAAATGACCTCCAGCAATCTCCAAAGATCTAGAGTGAGCTTTGGAGGTCCCAGAGAGTGGTGTAGGAGGTGGGTGGGATGTAGTGAAGTGTCAAAAATAGAAGTTGACTGAAAGTCTCCTGACATTACTCCCCTTCTAGTGTGTAGCATCTTGGCATGTGGGGTAGAAGAAGTTTCAGATTGCCTGGTCCACTGGTGAGATGGGATAGATTCTCTGGATGGTGCAGGATGCATCTGGATGTCTCGGGTAGAACTCTCTGACAAGTCTTGGTATATGTACATTCTTCCAGGATTTTCAGGAGATGTTTTCAATCCCGTAACCTTTCTACTTCACTTTGTACTGTAGCTACCTTCTGAATAGGCAACTGTCTAAGATATCCTCCACCGGCCAGGCTTGGGGCTCAAAGCCTATGCATGGGTGGCGTCTGGTGTTCAAAAAGAAGAGTGACACCTGAGTGGCTGCATGAACGTGGTTGTTGTACTGGAATTTGGCATCTGAAAGCAGCTAATTCTAGTCATCCTGCTACTCATTGCGAAAGAGGGGAAGGTACTGTTTGAGCTCCTGATTCATGTCATCCGTCTGGCCATCAGACTGTAGATAGTAGGTGGTGAAGGTGTGGAGCTTCATGTTGAGCAGTTGGTAGAGTTCTTGGGTGAACTCCACTATGAACTGTGGGCCCTGATCTGACATGTAGGCATCTGAGAGGCTATGGAGCTTTCAGACATTCTTCTAGTACAAGTTTGCAGCACTCATGGTGGAGCAAGTGGTGTGGGTGAAGATGAAGTGCGCTCATTTGCTACAAAGGTCCACCACAACCATGATAGCATTGTAGCCATGAGCATCAGGGAGTTCTACAATGAAGTCAACAGATGCTATGCTCCATTTTTTTGAAGAGATTGGTAGTGAGTGGAGTTGTCCAATGGAGAGGCAGCACTGAGGCTTGGTCCAGAAGCAAAGGTCACATATACTAGTGTAGGATCCAATGTACCGGAACATCTGGGGCCACCTATCACTTATCATTGTCTGCAAAGTGGCTGGACTGTTGGTGAGTCCAAAGAACATGACAAGTGGTTCAAACAGCCCCTGGTTGGTCCAGAAGGCAGCCTTTCACTTGTTTCCTTCCTGAATGCACACATTGTTGTAACCCCACTAAACATCCAGTTTGGTGAAGTACTATGCCTCTTAGAGATTATTGATCAGCTTAGAAATGAGGGAGAGGGGGTAGTGATTTTTCACTGTTGTGGCATTAATAACCCAGTAGTCCTGGATCAGCCAGAGCAAGCCATCCTTCTTTTTGATGAAGAAGATTGGAGAGGCCATTGGATACTTGAAAAAGCAAATGTGACCAGAGTCCAAGTTCTTCTGAAGGAAGGTGTCAAGCTTGTCCTGTTCCTTAGGTGCTAACAGATAGACCTTGCAGCTGGAGGGTTTAGAGTCTGGCATCAGTTCAATGGCATGGTCCCACTGCTTGCGCTTTGGGAGCAAGTTAAAAGAGGCTTTAGAGAACACATCCTCAAAGCTGTGAAAGTACTGAGGCATCACATCCTAGATAGCCCAGAGCAAAGAGTCAGTGGCAAACGCCTGAGCCAACCACTGAGAGGTGGTCTGGCTGGCCCCAATTTCCTCAATGGGTAGCAGCAAGTGCAGGGTGGTCGCATAAATTTGGTCTTCGACTTCTACTGCCATCTGAAAACTCTGAGTGATGGATGCCATAGAACTCCCCTCCCAGCTCTTCCTCTGGGGCCCTGCCACTGCTCCAGGCATCCTTGTAGAGGGTCTTTCTATGGAGGAATGCCAGGGGCAAAGGGTCCGAGAGGTCAAGGTCTGCAAAGAGGAGGTAGCCTGCACAGCAAGCTCAGATGGCTGCGTGCTCTTGTGCTCCAGCCCAGTGCTCTTTTTTAACCTCAGTTGCACAGGTGGAGCACCTCCAGAAGCACCAGCTCATTGTTACCTTGCTCTGAGCCTAGTCTACTTTTGGGTTGTGCTCTCAGAGCCAAGTAAAGCCAAGAATTATGTCTTGCTTGCCTAGGCTGATGACTGCAAAGACTGTGCGTTCAGCGTGAGTTTGATAGTGGAGGACTAGGTCTACAATGGAGCTGATAGTGCCAGCTTTATTGAATGTTCCATCAATTTTGAACACCGGAATGGGCTTGGAGAGTGGCTGTGTAGTTAAGCCATGGTGTTTACAAACTCCATGTTCAAAAACAGTCCTGTTTGTAAGGGCAGCCTCCAGGAGTTGCAGCTCAATTACACAACTAGCAGAGGGAAATCCAAAGTTGCATTAGGCATGATAATCAATAATACAAGAGTAACTAATCACCTAGCAGAGGAAAATCTGAAGAGAACAAGTCTAAGGATTCTCTGCTGCTCAGTGCAGTGCATCAGCAGGCAGCAGAGGCATGGGACAATTGTACAGGTGACCAGAGCTAACCTTAACCTTGAATAATGTTTGAACAGAGAGTGCAGGAAGTTCCAGGGCTTTTTTAAAAAGGAAACAACTTTTGGAGATCTCCAGAGGTCTAGAATGAGCCTTGGAGGTTCCAGAAAGTGGCATAGAAGGTGGATTAAAGTGTTGTGATGTACCAAAAATGGAAGTTGAATGGAAGTCCCCTGACACTGTTGCCCCACTATCTAGAAGGGCCATGACCCCACAGGTCTATTGCATATCCATGGTTTTGATCTCTACATTGAGGCACAGCAAGTTTGCAGAGAAAGTGGAGGCTACTACATATCACTGGGGCAACCAGCGTTTCCAGGCAGGAGGACTATGTTAACAGGGCTTAATCAGCATGGAGAAGGGTGTCTTAGGACCTGGAGGTGGTATTTGTATGTTTGAAAGGGGACTTTGAGATTCTTCTGTCTTAGAATAGTTGGCATTGGGGTGTGTATTCACATTTTTTAATGAGAGATATGTGAATCTGTTAGTACTTGGTGATGGAGGTGTACACTTTATCTGTTGCTTGGCTAAAAATCCTTCTCTGAGCCCACAAGGGTGGTGCATGCTCCACTCTCCTCCAGGATCAACTCTAGTGCCAGCTCATGTGGTGATGAGGCTCCAGTAGCATCCTTTGCAGCCAGCAGTTGCAGGAGAAGCTTCTCTTGCTCTGCAGTAGAGAGGTAGTGCAGCTCCAGGCCCAGCAGGCAGTGCTATGCAAAGTGCCCAGGCTTTTTGCATTGCCAACACAGTAGCAATGCAGGGTCATGCTGCCAGGCAGCATCTACATCTATAGAGATGTCCAGGAGTAGAGGTTATGGTGCAGGAGCAGCCAGAGCAGGAGCAAGCACTGAGTGTAGGAGAGCAAGGTGCTGAAGAGTTACCATTGGAGTGGAGCAATGAGTGGAGTGTACCAGAAAGCAATCTGCTCATTGTTTGGGCGGCCTTTGGCAAGGTTGTTGATACGCTTCATTAAAGCAAGTGAGACACAGTTGCAGACTATTGGGGTAGGCTGCTTGCTTGACCAACGCTTGGAAGAAGTCAATGTACTCACCCAATGTCTGCTTTCCCTGCCCATACTGCTTTCTGTTGCGCAGTGCTAGTGCAGCAGACTTGGCAGGATCAATTGAGAAGAACTCTGCCTAGAAATCCTTGCAAAGGCAGCCCAGTTTGTAAAGTTCCCTCAACACCTTCAAGACACTGGAGCACATATGGTGCGTAAGTAGAGGCCCACCCAGTCTTCATGTAAAACAGCACCCAAGCTATCTTCAATGCACCAGAATCAAAGGCATCTTTGCTAAAGTAAATGTGGGTGAGGCAGAACTGGAGAAAATGCTCCTTGGAGGTGCAGTTGCCATTGTACATATCTGGGAGTGCTGGATGTGATATCTATGCCTGAGGACCTGCCGGGGCTGTCAGAGCTACTGGCTGAACTACTGGAGCTGCTGAAGAGGGCTCTGCCACCAAAAGTGGTGCAGTGATAGGGGATAGGTGCTCTAGCAGCGCGTGAAGGGACTGGAAGATGTGATCAGTGGTTTGGCAGAGGGTGGAGAGTTTGGTTGTGTGATGTATGACAGAAGCTTGGATCAGTTGCACCTGCATCTCTAGATGTAGCAGGCAAGTCCAGGCCTCATTCAGAGGAGCATCTAGGTTGGCAAGCTAAGACATAGATTTCTGCAGATGTTTAAGCCTGGTGAGGAAGCAACAAATAGAGGCCTGAAAAATTCTAGCTGGCTATGAGGAGCTTCTAGACCAGAGTTAGGAGACTTGTTCTGCTGTAAGGGTGACCTCCAGGAGCTGCAGCTCAATCACACAGCTAGCAGAGGGAATCCAAAGTTATATTAGGCACAATAAGTAACAATATAATAGTAACTAATCACCTAGAAGAGGGAAATCTAAAGAGAACAAGTCTAAGGATTTCTGCTGCTTGATGTAGCACATCAGTGGGTGGCAGAGGCATGAAAACAACTGTACAGGTGATTGGAGCTAACTTTAATCTTAGATAATGCTTGAACAGAGAGTGTGGGAAGTTCTGGGAGTTTCCTAAAAAGGAAATGTCCTCTGACAATCTCCAGTCTAGAGCAAGCCTCATCCAGGCTATTGACAGCTGGGCTTTTCAAGAAGCAGAGGTTGACATCCTCCAAAACATTCAGTGTAGAAACTAGAATGGCTGCCATGAAGATATTGTTGCTCAAGCAGCCAAGGCTCTGAAGTCAGGCCCTGCCATTAGGGCTAAGTCAGTCTGTGCAGATGAATGGGCCCTCTGGAATAGACTCCTGACCTTCTGAGACTGCATCCATGTGCCAAATATCCTGGAGCTCTACCAAAAAATTGTTGAGCAGCATCATGACTTCTGCATTGCTGGACATTCTGGCTGATAAAAAACATTGGAGCTAGGAACTACTGGTGGTTCCAGATGTCCTGGTATATTGAATCCTACACCAGCACATGTGATCTTTGCCTCTGGATCAAGCCCCAATTCCACCTCTCCATGTCATCCTTCTTCCTAGACATCAGGCATCACTCATGCATGGGCTTTGAGCCTTGAGCCTGGCCATCAGAGAATGAAGCCATGAACCAGTTTGTGGACTGGATGAAGATGATGCAGAAAGAAGCCAAGACTGCCCTGACAAAGGCAAAGAACAACATGGCACAATACTACAACCACAGAAGAACCTTGGTGCCCAAGTACCAGCCTAGAGACTAGGTCTACTTCGATGCCTCAGACATCACCACAACCTGCCCATCAAAGAAGCTCTCACACTGTCAACTAGAACTTTTTGTGGTGGAGCAACAAGTAGGCCCACTAGTCTACCAACTCTAAATTCTAGCAAGAATGCACCAACTTCACTCAGTATCCAATGTGGTCAAGCTAATGCAGGCCTTGGAGGATTCTATTCTAGAGCAATGCCTGGTGCCCCCTCCACCCCTAGTGGTGGTCAACAACAACAAGGAGTATGAGGTGGAGGAGATCCTGAATAGTCATCTATTCCAACAATGACTACAATACAAAGTGAAGTGGAAAGGTTATGAAATAGAAGATATCTTCTAAAAACCACAGGAGAATGTGCATGCACCAAGGCTTGTTAAAGAGTTCCACCAGAGCCATCTAAACATGCTCCAGACCATCTAGGAAATCTATTCCATCTTGCCAGTGGACCAGGCAATTCAGAACTTCTTTTACTCTGCATGTCAAGATGCTGCATGCTAGAGGGGATGTGATGTCAAGGTTTTTTCATTTTTGGTCTATACTGATTTTTCTTTGATCCACTCTCCTATGCTCTAGCCCACTTCTTGCACCACTCCTTGGAACCTCTGGGGCTTGTTAAAAGCACAATGTTGCTGTTATCCTCTTCTTTGGTTCTTGTAAAGAGAGCACTTGTCATGACCTGCCACCGACCCCCAAGACTCAGGCCCAGCCCTGGTACTTCCAACCCTGCAAGACAACCCCCACAACCGCCCCAGGCCTGGACCGCTGATGATGCCCAAAATTGTACCTAGTGGTGTATGGGTAGGCAGTCACAAGGTGTATAGCGTTGGGCTCGCTAATTGAGGTGAGCCAGGCAGGGTCCCAGAAACAGGTTAGCGGAGGACAGTGTTAAGGGAGTAGTGAAGAAAAGCTTAGCATAGTTGCCAAGGGTTGTATGCCTGCCGCAGTTGCAAGGCGTAGGAATTCCTAATATGCTGGCGTAGGTCCAGCGGCAAGACAAAGAACACTATATGAAAGTGCACTTGGCATAGAGTAGACTTAGAATGAACTAAATTGAGCTTTGAAGCCCAAGCGTAAGAGGTGACAATGAAGGTAACTTGTTATTTTACATGCTATAAGTACAGTATATATAGTAAAGTGTAGGTGAGGTCACTGTTGGCGACCCTTGAGGCGCTAACATGGGGAACTAGTAAGTAAACAGTAGGCCACAATCTTTTATATAAGAAAATGTCCATCAGCACTTAGCGATGCCTAACGGCATCAGTCAAGCTGTCTACCATGTCAAAAATGCCAAAAAGTAAGTATGGAATTGCCCAAATGTCAATATAGTGGAATGATGGCGGTTACTAGAGAATGGCGGCAATGCCAGCAAAACCTTGGGATCAAGAAAATAAAATTAGAAAATAAAGTAAATAAATCGAAAATACTGATGAAAAATACGCCAAGAGTGGGCCAAGGGTTCAAACCTCAGCTTTTGAAGGGGGTGGCCAGTAATCCATAGGGCATGCTAACTACTAATCCATGCAGTTGTGCCAGGAAAATTGTTAGTATGCCTTTTGATACAACCTGGGTCTTATCATCTCCCCCCCCCCAACTGAAAAATTGACTGTCCTCAGTCAACTCCTAGCAATCACATGTTGCGGTCTGTGTGCTAATGGTCCATGCGCAAAGCTTGAGCGTATAAAAGGTTTAGCGGTCATTTTGGTACTTTGTTACTTTTTACTCCTTTCCATGTCGACTTTTACCACTGACGCTTTTCTTGCCTCCACTTCTTTCATTATGCACACCAACCTGCTCCTGGCGCAAGTCCAAGGCCTGGGCGCTGAGGCACTCCATAACAAGGTCAAGGGCATGATGCGCCTATGGCAGAAGTGGCGCATGATGTGAGGAAGTGGGATCACATGGAAGAGGGACGGGGAGTTGTTGAAGTGGTGCATGGTGAAGTACCGTGACAACTTTGGCGCTGAGTGGTTGGTGCCCTTTGCCAACAATTTTGTAAGTTTTTTGATAATATTGCCAAGCGCTGCGCTAACAAACAGTTCCTAGGCGCCTTCTGCTCCCTCTTTTGATGAGGAGTTGGAGGCTTTGTTGGTGGGGGAGGAATCCTTGGTGGTAAGTATGGTCACCAAAGGGTAAGTCTTTCTCCTACTAATTTGTATACTTAGCTTTAGTCTGACCTGCCTCCCTGTAGTAAGGACGCAGTGATTGCTCCCCTTGTGGAGCAAGATCTGCAGCAACAAGAACAATTCTAGCAAGACGTCGCCAAGGAGTCCAAGGCCGACGTGCAACGGCACATTGCCAACAGTCTGGAGGCCCTGGCGTGTGAAGGATTGGGTCTGGGAGAGGCTACAGGGGCTGGCAAGGGTTCTTGGCAAGGGCAAGAAGAGGAGGAGGAGGAGGAGGGCGCTAAGGAGACGACGCTCAATACCATGGCTGGTGCTGCTATGGGAGCGGCAATGCCAGCATCAAGGAAGGCTCCCACAGGTGGTGCCAAGGGACTAGCATCGCCCGCTAAGAAGGGGTCCCCCACCAAGCCATCCTCCAAGTGCAGGGATCACCTGGCGCCAAGGTATAAAGTAAGCGGCAAGAATACTTATTGAATTCACTTGTTTTCTGATCCTTGGTGACAGGTGCCAATGCAGCAAGACTTCTCCAACAAGGAGTTGGCGCGTCTCTTGGTGCCTAGGTGGGCAGAGGCTGTGGTGGACATGGGAGTGGAGGCTGGTGTAGTCTTGAAGGAGACTAAGGAGAAGGCAACTGTGGACTTAGCAATGTGCCAAGCGTTCAAGGAGGAGAGGAAGGTGGTAAGTGGTTATTATCTCTTTAACATTTTTGCTGAAATCTTTCTTTTGTAGTGCAATAAATGCTGGGCAGATAACAACCCAGAGGGGTGCTGGTACTCTGTGGGTGCCCCCCCCCCTGTTTCAGGTGCATGGCCATGAAGAGGCCATGTATCCTTGACAGCGCCAAGACCCAAAAGTGCGGCAACGCCCCTGACTCTATGGTGGAGAAGACTTACCACCATGTGGTGCTGGTAAGGAGGGCACGAGCGGTGATGAAGAAGGCATGGAAGGCCGAGGCCTGAGAGGAGGTCGTCGGCATCAGCAAAAAGAGTTTGGCACTGCTGATACGCCAAGGAGATGAGGAGAGAGAGAACGGCAAGGGCAAGTAGAAGGCTTCTCCACCCTTGTCGCCAATGGACAAGGAGAAGAAGAGGGCAAGAGTGGTGTCACCTAGCGATGACACCAGAGGTAGAGTCGAAGGAGGACAACAAAGACAAGGTGCGCTGCCTTAGCATGGCTATTGAGGCAAGCAAGGCAGCACCGAGCGCAGATGACTTGGCAGGTCCAAGTTGCCAAGCAGAGGCGCCTCAAGACGTTGGCGCCCTGCCTGAGGAGATGGAGTGGGATGAGACTGAGGAGGGAGCTGAGATTGGGCTGGAGGTGGCTCCCCAGGCACAGCCTTGGGGATGGGGGTCCCCCCAATGGTCATGGTTGTCAGAGTGGGGCGCCAACAATCCCACCACACAGGATGTCTCCTCAGGCAACAAACCCAAGTCCTGGGAGCCTAAGCGCAGAGTAACGGCAAGGGTAAGTTCTCAAGTCCGTGGCTTATTCATTACAATACTTAGCATGTTTTTAGTTCAATCCTCGATGGACTTCTCCACCAGTGCCAAGGGTGACTGAGGAGGCCTTTGAGTGGCTAGGAGAGGACTTGGCGCACCTGGTTGTGCCTCTCCAGCCTGCCATGTTCTTGGAGAGGATGAAGGCATGGACTGCCCAAATAGAAAGGCTTTTGGAGCAGGAAAGGGAGGCGGTACGGGTAGAGTTGATGGGTTTGCACCTGCAGTACTTGACATTGCAGCGGAGTGTGGAAACGCTTCACGACTACCAAGGGGACGTAACGCAAGCGCTGGAGTGGCAGGAGGAAAATAACGTCCAAGAAGGTGACCTCCTCCCTTTGTGTGACTCCAGCCTTCCATCCGATGATGACTAGGCACTAACTTCTATTGGCGTTTAGTTTGTAATTTGTTAAATAGTGTATCAGTTTTTTTGAATAGCTTGTATTGTATAGTGTAGAAACCAATGGGACTTGAATCCTTTCCTGACAGTGTGAAGCAAAAAAGGGTAAGGGGACTTTTCAAACAGGTCGGTGGATAACATAAGAAGTAAAAGTCTATAGCATAGTAAATGGAGGGGTTTTATGAATAAAGTAAATGAGTGACTTAGCGAATTGTTGATGAATAGGTATTTTAATGGCCTTTGGAGAACGCTCAGTAAATCATCATGGCAAAAAACCCCTTGGCGGTGGTTTGCGCATAGCGCCAAGCACTAAGGCCCTTGGCACTGCGTCTTGTAAAGTAAGAAGTAAGTAAAATGGCTATCTGTGTGTTTATTTATCAAAAATGGAAGAATCATATATAAGGAATGAAATGGCTTAGCGCTTGTTTTGAATTGGCACTTAGTTGTTATCTTCTTCCTCTATCACAGGTAGGTCTTCATCATCCAACAAGTCTGTTTCTTCAAGTTCCCTTAGTTTGGCGATGTCTATATCAAGGGCGCTAAGCGGCAAGTCAATGTGTTCATGGGCCAAGTAAGGCAGCAAGCGGAAGGCGGCAACTGGCCTATGTAGCACAG
>JAGGAQ010006407.1:0-16278 GCA_017657225.1 Termitomyces sp. T69sscA
ACCTACTTTTAATATACTTTGGATTTCCCTCTGCCAGCTGTGTGACTGAGCCACAGCCTCCAGAGGTCGCCCTTACACCTTGGCTGGCACCAACAATGCAGCCACAGTACCTGTGGCTGTGCTGCAGGCAAACTCAGCAGTAGTCTTGGTTAACAATAGTGCCACTGAACCTCGGTGCCTTGCATTCATGACCCTGACAGAGACAAACACCACAGCAGGGCGGATCACGTACGCAGACTCTGGAGCCAGTAGGCACTTCTTTACTGACAGGGATAACTTCGCCACATATGGCCTGCCTAGCAATAACTGCAGGACTGGCGCCATGGCGAAGGGCACCTTCATGGTTCACAGTTGCGGGAAAGTATGCAAATAGGTGAAGTTTGGCAGGGAGCTCATCGAGATCACATTTGATAATGCCCTCCATGCTCCAGACCTCCAGTACAACCTGGTCTCTATCAGCTCCCTAGTCCAGAAGGGAGTGAAGCTTGGTATCGATGAGAACAGAGCGACATTACACGCACCAGATGGCCGACCCTTCATGAGGTGCCCCATGTCAGGCACTATGTTTGTTGTTGAATTTGCACCACCTCCACCCCATGCCCTTGCTGCCTGATCGCTGGACGCCTCAACAGACATGGAGACATGGCACCAGAGGTTAGGCCACATGAGAGAAAGCACTCTGTGTGAGATAGCGTATGCTGGAGCAGTGAATGGACTCCGCATCACCAAGATGTTGACACATGGGAGGTGCGAGGATTGTCTAATGGGGAAGCAAACTCGCTGCCCATTCGACACCAAGGTTGAGCCAGTGAATAAGCCATACAAACGTGTCACATTTGACATGTGGGGCCCAGCACATGTGCTGACCACCAGGGAAAAAACCATGATGCTTCTCACAGTGGACCACGCTGGAGCTGACTGTGAGGTGTAGTACCTAGCACAGAAGACCATGGAAAACATGACGTCCTGCCTAGAATCCTTTGACATCCAAATCAAGACGCAACTTGGCCTGTGGGTGAAGTGTGTGCAAACTGACGGGGGCCAGGAATTTGAAAACGAGACATGGAACGGTTACTGCGTGAAGCAGGGGATTAGGCATGAGACCATGCCACTGCACTCATCAGCGGCAAATGGTATGGTTGAATGCAGGAATTGGATGGTCCTGGACCTTGCCCACAGCATGCTTAGTGACTCACAGCTACTTGTGCACTATTGGGGCGAGGCAATGTCCACTGCGATCCATGTCCTTGACCTAATCCCGAGCTCGAGGCACCTGGGCAGGACACCCTTTGAAATACGCACCAGCTCAAGGCCCAATGTCTCCTACCTGCACCTGTTTGGGTGCGCCGCTTATGCAAAAGTGCCAAGGGAGGACGGTGGGAGCAAACTGGATGTGCGGTTGGTGAAGGGCGTGCTGATAGGGTATTTCAGTCGGGGAGACTACAAGCTGTTGGAGTGTGCCACAGGCCACGTCTTCAGATCACATGATGTCATTTTTGAGGAGGGGCCTCCCCATAAGACACTGCCAGAAGGACATGATGGCCTAGCAGCAGACTTATTTGAAGTCCTTGATGTTCCTGCGGTGGACAATGTAGAGCATGTACCCACCCCGGAAGATGTGACGCTGACACAGACCAAGGCACCCAGCAACTCAATTGGCAACACCAACCCCACAGCAGAGTTGAGGGCTCCTGACGCCATGATACTGATTCCCCCTGGACCACGCCGGTCCACGAGACTTGCTGTGAAGCCAGCACCTCCAGCAGGCAGTGACCCTGAGTCCAACGCTGAACCCTCTGAGCCTGAGAGCAAGGAGGAGACCTATGCCAGCATGCCAGGTGCCCTGGCAGCACAGACAATGGACCCCGACGGGATGTGGGTCCCTAAATCATACTCCAAAGTGATGCGGCACCCAGACCTGTGGAAGAGGCCCATGGACGACAAAATGCAGAGGATGCATGACAGGAAGGTGTGGAGGCTTGTGGAGCAACCAAAAGGCATGTGGACAATGAAGAACCATTGGACCTTCGCCCTGAAGTACAATGCTGACGGCCAGGTAGTCAGCCGCAAAGCAAGGCTCGTGGCAAAAGGGTTCTTGTGGATCCCAGGAGTTGATTACTTTGCCACCTACACATCCGTTGTGAAATACAAGTCACTGAGAATTAATCTGGCAGCAGGCACAATCCTCGACTATGAGATCTGGCAAATAGATTATACAAGCGCATACTTCAATGCACCGACGCAGGTCCCCATCCTGATGGAGCAACCGGAGGGATATGAAGTGAAGCTGAGCAAAGTCTATAAGGTGGATGTCAATGAGGGTGGATGGCTACATGGTAGCGGCAATGATAATGGTGACAGTGGTGGGGGAGACAAGGAGAGCATGAGAAGCTTGGTGTCACTCCTGGACAAAGCACTCTATGGCACCATGGATGGTGCACAAAACTGGTGGCGTACACTCGATGAAGACATGAGATGACTGGGATACCAAAGATCCGAGGCTGACCAGTTGGTGAGATCATGGACCAGGAATGGTGAGAGGATGATAATAAGTACCTACATGGATGACACATTGGGCATGTCCTCGTCGAAGGATGAAGCAGTGCAGGCACAAAAAGAACTTGGCAAAAAGTACGAGATAAAAGACTTCAGTGACATCAAATTTGTCCTTGGAATCCACATCACACAAGACAGAAGCAAATGACTAATGGTCCTCGACCAGGAGGAGTACCTGAAGAGAATGTTAGAAAAGTTTGGTATGTCAGAGTGCACACCAAAATACACACCGCTACCACCAGGCATCATTCTGAGCCGCTCCCAAGCACCGACAATAACCAAGGAAAAGCAGTATATGGCAAATAAACCGTACAAGGAGGTGCTTGGGTCCCTAATGTATGCGCAAATCAGAACCAGGCCCGACATAGCCTTTGTGATCACATCCCTCAGCAGGTTCATGTCGAACCCAGGAAAGGCACACTGGTTTGCCCTCCAACACATCATGTGCTATATCAAAGCAACACTTCATTACAAACTGAGATATGGCGGCATGAAGTACACTGACTACAAACTGCATGGGTACTACGACACTTTGCAGCCAACATTGACACATGCAAGTCCATATCTGGAGGCATATACATACAGGCAGGTGGGCCGACGAGTTGGAGCTCAAAATACCAGGACACAGTCTCCACATCCACCACAGAAGCGGGATATATAGCGCTAGGAAAAGCGGGGGAGCAAATCCAGTGGATGTTGGCAGCACTAGCAGAAGCTGGACTGGACGTACCATATCTGGCCGAGTTGAAAGGTGACAATAGCGGCTCAATATCCATTGCAGAGAACAAGAGGAACCACAACCATGTGAAACACATTGACGTGCGGCATTATTTCATCAGACAGGCAGTCAAAGATAGAAGAATCTCAATCACCTATGTGCCGAGTTCTGAGAACCTAGCCAATCTATTCATGAAGTCATTACCACGGCCCCAACACCAGAAGTTCTGTGTGGTGCTGTGCCTCTCCAAGAACTGACATGTACCATGAGTCTGGGGGAGTGTTAGGAACGAGAAGGGATTGTGGCATGCACCCAGGCACGTGATAGACACTGCTGCCGCAGAGGGAAAAGAGACTGTACAGTTGAGGGGTATGGATCGGAACCGGAACTCAGGAATACCTCAGTTGTTGTGATACAAGGACTGAGGTATGTCTCAGGTCCCACTTGCTACACCACTCATGCTGATTACTGTACATAGTAATCATACTTAACAGGTACATACACAATATCAGTCGTTCTGATACAAGGACTGAGTAATTATACTTAACATTCTGAATCTATTATGGTACCTATCAGCCTTAAAAAAGTTCTGGATTATGAGTGGTCCTGAGTTTTGGTCAGACAAAACTCAATTTATGCTAGTTCTGATAACTTCCATATCTCTCAGTCTGCACATCCATGGCTCACCCCAAACTATACCACACTTCAAAAGAATGAAGACTTGCTCACAATGCTAAGAGTACTTGTATTTATCATGAGTAAGTCCATAGACAATGTTTCATGTCTTGTTCTCAAGCAAGCTAGGATTAGAAATAAGGAGTCATTTGTGTCAAACTCACTTTCCAGGTATGCGTCACTGAGAGAAATGATAATCATGGTGCAGTGATAAGTGATCACTTGGCAGAGGAGAATCCAAAGATAACAAGTCTAAGGATCTCTGCTGCCTGGCATAGTGCTTAGCAGGTGGCAGAGGTGTGAAAACAACTGTACAGGATGATTGGAGCTAACCCTAACCTCTTACAATGCAAAACAGAAAGTTGTGGATGCTCTGGAGGTCTGCCTAAAAAGGAAATGACCTCTGGAGATCTCCAGAGGTCTAGAGTGGGTCTTGGGGGCCTTGGAGAACAGCACAAAGGGGCCTTGCCTTTTAGAAATGCAAAGTTCAAAATGCCAGTCACAAAGTTGACAAGATCATTGACCAGAGTACTCACTCATATTTGAAATCCTTATTACATGTCAGCAGCCTTCTCCTGAGATGTGTAGATATAGCAGTGCATAATCACATGTACAGCATGTATATTACCATGGACAGTAGAGCAAAGTGGGGCAAGGCTTTATCGGTTTGCATATTTTATTTTCTTATGACATTTAATCCCTCACTTCCAGGTATTCAAGAGAATTAAAACAGTGTTAGATTACAGAAGAATGTACCGGAATCATGATCAAGAAGATTCCATCATGATCATTCTGGTCTAGGTCCCAGATGCGGAGGCAGAATACTAACTTATATGCATTCATAGACGCCCGACGGATCCAGAAACCCATACCAGGAACAATTGCGCACTGATGGCGGTGAGAAAATGCGCTTCAATGGGATGGGCATACAGGAATGGGCCAAAAGGGAAGGGATTATTTGGTCCTGTATAGTACAAGTCTCGTGACCCTCTAGATGACAGTCCTGCATATATTGCGACTTGCCCTGTACTTGGAGGAATATAATATATAAGATTGACTGTACAGCATAGAGCTTCATTGTGTGTACAAAAGACAAAGATAGCAACTTTTTACCTGAACTAAAACCTGACACCATTGTTGTCCGAAACACTACTTCGCTACTTCCTAGTCGTAATCTCTCTTTCAACTCTTTTTCGAACACGCTGAATCATCATCACTATTTCACGGACCTGTTGCCAGAATAATGCTCCAGGGCACGGCTCTATTTCAACGTGTTGTAGCCCTGGGAATACTTTGTCCAAGTATTCTCCTACAAATACAGTCGTTTGGAAGGCCGTGGTGGAATCATGGGTTGCATTTATTATCAAAATTTTCAGATGTGGATTGAGAGTGAAAGAGGTCATGGAGTCGACAGATATTCCACAGTGACCAAATTTGATGTTTAATGAGGCTAGGTGCGGGGATTTGTTCACAACTGAACT
The DNA here is from genome assembly GCA_017657225.1 of Termitomyces sp. T69sscA. NCBI lineage: Eukaryota > Fungi > Basidiomycota > Agaricomycetes > Agaricales > Lyophyllaceae > Termitomyces > Termitomyces sp. T69sscA. The sequence continues at coordinate 5,431 of JAGGAQ010006407.1, forward strand.
CAGATAGCCTAGATCAAGAAGGTCTGTCTCCATAATTTCAACCCGAAGAGTGATAAGGTTCGAGAGTTTGGCCGCGAGGTCTAGTAGCTCAGCTGGTTTCAATGGTACACCCAGATATAAGTTTTCCAAGCTTTCAAGCCTTTTGATTGCATTCAAATCAATCACGGGAACTCTTCTGGAAGGCCTGTTGGTTATATTGGCGCTAAGAGAACGTAAATCTGGCCACTGGGTACTCAAGGCAGTTAAGGATCTGCTGAGGAAAAGATCTGGCGCATCCCAAGCCAAGCTAGACGTCTCGCCTTCGGGGACAATCAAGCTCTGCGAGGTCGACAGAATCCTTGACTGTACAGTAACACCTACATCAGCTAAAGAGCTACCCTCGAGTCTGAGAATAAAAGACTCGACGGTAGGACCAGAACCTGTGATGTGAAGCGTCTCCAGTTTCTTTAGGCCAATCAAATTAGCCGTGCGTGGGTTTTCGACCGGCGTTGAGTCAGCCACATTCAAAACGAGTCTGCGAAGTTCTGGCAGGGTGACAATTTGGGAGAAAAGCACGATGTCGATGTTTCCTACAAGCTCCAGGGAGAGAAGGCTTTGGTAAGTGGAGATAACGCTGAGCGTTTCTGAGCCGAGAGAATCACGAAGAACGAGATGTTCCAGCTCTGGAGCTCTCGCCTGTAAGGTACACAAGAATGGTTTAATGACCTGTACCATGGTATCGGTGACGTTTGTCAGCTCGAAGTGTTTGAGACCATTCGTGAGAAGGAGAGGAGCGGTCGATGATGACAATGCATGAGCCGAAGAACATAGAACATGAGGGATATTTGGAAGGATCGAAGCGATATGGAGTAAAGCAAATGGTGCAATTTGAAGTTGATGCTCTTCGGTCAAGGTGAACTTGTGGATCCTTGAGCCGTACATCTTGAAGCGTTCGACATGGTCGACTTCTACATCCTCTGTGAACATCTGAGAGGCATGGAGGGGTTCTCGTGTCAGTAGAGCTTCACCAAGAGGTCGCCCACTGGACAACTCACAAAAACATCACCGATTTTCTTCATGGTGGGTAGCAGATTTAAAATAGGCACGAAAGAATCCATTGACCGCCACAAAAGATCCATCGCTGGGGAGAAGAATGCTTTGCACACGAGTGAAGCACGATATAGATGGGTAGTAAAACTGTGCGGCATCAAAGGAGGGGGTAGTGCCTCTGATGGTTCCGCTGGGGAGGCCGGCTCAGAAACGATTGGACGTGGGATGGGGCGCAAACGGATAGACAGATCTCCAAGTATATTTCCGTCATCGCCTGGTTGAACGTCCAAAAAGCTGAATATCTTGACTAGAGTAGCGTGATCAACAGCACCAAGAGGAGAACGAACAGATTGCGCATCGGATGGACTATGGCTAGAGCTTGAAACGTTCTCCATCTGCTTAGAATTCTGAGCTAATCCTGAAGGCAGTTTGAAGTTGCAAGAAAAGACGGAATGTGCGTTGTCCCCTTGGGAGCATATATTTATATTCGAAGCTTTAACGCCCAGACCTCATGTTCAAGGTCATCTGTGACCTTTTACATATTCTGATCAGATTAAGATGTCAAAAAGCGCAGTAACCAGTGATTCAGGGTCTTGCCTGACAAAGGAAGGTCGTTTACGAAGGCACGTCCACTCGTGAGAACAATATTGCACACACATGTGAAGTGCATATCTCGACAAGTACTCGCGAGCACGATCTCGAGACGTGAGTAATTGTGTGGCCGTCCTTACAATGTCGAACAACAGTTTATCGATGATATCTGGGTCTATTCTTGGAAGATCAGTACGACTCTTCTGTGACTTTCCGTTGCATTGGAGCCAATATGACGCTGAGAAACCGATTACAGTGCTTAGCGCGCGCGCAATGAAAATTAGATGTGCCTGACATCACACAGCAAGCAAAACAAGGAGGCAAAGGAAATCCCAGAACAGAGCGAGCACGAGAGCCTAGGGTGTAACACTGGAGTAAGACTACTTCTAGCCAACAAGTGTTTCCTGTCGGATTGTCCTTCACAGTCAGACAGATACAGTGAAGTTCCAGGACAAACATCAATTGTTCGAGGGTTGAAAAGACAGTTCATTCCGGCGAATGCCGGTGTTCACCGTACCTGTCTTCACAGCAGTGGGCTATGCATCATGGCCGATTACCGCCATAATGAAGAGAGTCTCTCGCGGCATGGTGCATGAGTACCTGTAATCCCGTCACATCTCGAGCTGAGCGGGAAGTATGTAATCACCAGAAAGCGTAAATCTCAGCATTCTGGCTCTTACCAGAAGACAAAAGAGAGTTCTTGGTCTGACCCAATTACTCTAATGGCTGCACATGGGCAAGTAAGGAAGGTTCTTACAGAGATTTTTTCTCTCTTTTTGCTTTTCAACTCGTACTACTTGAGCCCTGAACAAAAAGTACACTTCTAGCTTCAAATCCACTGCACCACACCCTTTTACAAAAACAACAGCTAATCATCTATTACACGAAGTAAACTATAAACACATGACAAACAACTGTCTTTTCCTCTCTCTCTGCAGGTGTGCGAGGGTGAAAGGGCGCGAGGCGTACGTAGTAGTAAACGAGGAGCTATACGATATCATAATGTTACAAAAACAAACGTCCAAAGCGCGTGCGTGGCGTGGGGTTAAGTATATATGTACTGACTATGTATGCATGTGCGTATGCATGATTGAGGCTAAGGTACTGTTGGTATTGGGAGGGACGAGAAGACCAGACAATGTTCGTTTGTTGGTCGAGGTACATGGCGTTGGCGGTGTTTTTGTCTAGGTATCAAGAGAGAGAGAGAGAGAGAGAGAGAGAGAGAGAGAGGAAGAAAGGCCATCGAGCGTCGTCCATAATCCGGCGAAGGCGATGGCGAGGCGAGAAGTGACGTAGCGAGTTTCGAAACGCGAACAGGAACACGAGCGCGAGACAACACCGAAACCGTGACAACAACAAAGAAAGCAAGCAAAGAGCAAACCTCAAAGCTCGAAGCCCATCGCATCTCTATCATCCGCACAAAGCCTCGCCCACTCGAGCGCAAGTCTATACACATACACTAAGTACCCCGAAAAAACCCATAAATCAGCTAAAATAGTAACAAGGGGGAGAGAGAGAGAGGCAACGCACCCTCCATATCTACAGTCCTCCCCACCCTCCTCTTCCACTCCTTCCCCGCCCTCGCGATCCTCCGCAGCCTGCGATCGCCCTCCGCCGCAAGACGCCGCGCGTCGTCCTCTTCCCCGTCCGCGTCCGCATCCCCGTTGTCGTGCACATCCTCCTGTGCACCCGCGTCCGAGGCGCTTGCGTATGAGGAGGCGTTCGTGGAGGACCACGAGGCGCGGAGAGCGTCGAGCGCCGCGCGGGGCGGGCCGGAGAAGTACGCGTGGATGTTGTATATCTCGCTATACGTGTGCGAGAGGGGTATGTAGTGGAGCCTGTGGGGTACGTTTGAGTAAGCGAGTGCTATAAAAGAGAGAGGGAAGAGCACCCACCATGGCTGTATCCAGTCGCTAAAGTATTCCTCGTACACGGTCGCCTTGAGCGGGACGCTGTCGCTCGCGAGGAAGGCCATGAAGCGGCCGCTGTAGCCCATGCCGTCCATGTCCATGAGGTACTTGAACGCCCAGTGGCGCCCGAGGGGCACCGCGTCGCCGAAGCGGTGGGCGGCGGTGAGTGCATCGAGCCCGCCCGGGTAGGACTCGGGCGAGACGGCCTTGGTGAACGCGGTGTCCATGATGGCATCGTTGAGCACGGAAAGGGGCAGCGTCGCGCTTGTGTACTGTGGTATGTCGGATCCGGGCGCGGGCGAGGCAAAGGTGATGGTGTGCGGGGTAGAAGAGTTGTCGGATGCCATGCGGATGAATCTTAGAACAGACGAGGTGAGATGATGAAAAGAAGGCAGAGGGAAGACGCACCGGTGTCTCTGGTACTGCGGCGCAAAGCCCGGGGGGTGGCTCCCCCCGCCTGTCGTCGCGCCGCGCCAGAAAATCTTGTTCTCCTTGTGCACCCAGGGCACCTCCATCTTGTCGACCTCGCCGAGCTCGAGGTTGATGGGGTCCCAGCCATAGGTGTACTTGTCAGTGCTGCCGTAATAGTAGTGGCTCGGAATCCTGATGTCCATGAACCCTTGGGCACGTGCAGGGCTAAAGATGGGGTAGAGCACGGGGAGTGTGCGCCAGTCGGAGAAAAAGTGGCCTTGGGTGTAGTGCTCGTGCGGGTCCGTGCAAAAGTTGAGGGTGCTTGCGGCGGTGGTGGATGCAAAGTGGAGACTGGGGGTGTCAGAGGTGGAAGAGAGGTAATTTCTGCGCTCCGAGGCAAAAACGTTGCGCAAGGAAGAGAAAAGCCGGCGTGCAGCGTTGGCAGGGGCGCAGGTGCGTCGCCAGGCTTCCCAGACGGTGCCGTCTGTGCCCCAGTCTGGGCGGAAGGGCCCGTTGAGCATTGTTTCAATGCCAACTGGCAGTGTGTCAGTAAAAGTTGGTTCTGGCAGCGTGTGGCACACCTGAAGAGTCCTGGTGGGTGAGATTTGGGAACATGCGGTGTTCCCAGGGGACAAGGACGCGTCCCTCTGCTTTTGCGTTGATTGGAAAGTCCAAGTCGGGCAGCTGCGCGCGTCAGCTGGGATTTGCAGCAGGCGACAGAGCATACCTTGTGCGCAACATTGCCGACCATGTCGCGGAAGCCATTGGCGCGTGCACTGACGTCCGAGTCTTCAAAGCTGCTGAGGCGCAGGGTCGACGCGGTGCCGTCCTTGATGCGAACGACGTCGATCGACGGCAGCTGGCTGACCTGGCCACACAACATCAGCGCCCGCAACCGCGCAAAGACTGCGACGCACCTGCTGCACTCTTCTGCGCAACTCTGCGCCCTCCAACGCCCAGAACGGCGCGAGATCCGCCACGAGCCCATCGTACTCGTCAACAAACAGCGCGCCGTGCTCCTGCGCAAACGCCCACCACTCGTCGAACCCCCGCGGCGGCGCACGGCTGTACCGCTTCTTGTACTCCCCCACCGCAGCCTTCAGCGTCCGGCTCTGCCCCGCCAGCTTCTGCCGGTACTTTCCCTCCGCCTCGTCCATGAGCAGCGTGATCGGGTGCTCCCTGAGCGGCTCGTCTCCCTCCTGCCCGACGCCGTGCTCCTGGCTGCTGCCCCCCGCCAGGTACCCAGCGCGCATGAACAGGAGAAAGACGCAGGCAAAGAAGATGTAGCCGCTGTTGCGGGCGACGTAGCCCGCGAGAGGGTGCCGCCATCTGGCGCGCATGGTCGTGGTCGTCGAGCTGGTGCAGGGCCCGTCGACGTGGCCTTCGCTCTCGACGTCGGTTTCCTCGATCACGTTTCGCCGGAAACGGATCGAGGCGAATTTACCCATGTTTGCTTGGTGAGTGTACGAGGCTGAAGCGCGAATCGACGAATTATAAAGCATGGTATCGAAATGAATTTTATCTGTCAGTGAACATTCATGTACATGACATATTCTTCATGCATGTGAGTATACAATGTCAGCGAAGGAGCGGAACAGGCCCATCACATTGATCATCAATCTTTTGTGAGGACAGTCCCGCCCTGACTGACGCAAACTCAAAGTGTCGTCTCCGGTCAGAAGCTCGACTGTCCATTCGATGCCAAACGCCACGCACACACGCCGCCCGGGAAAGCTTCCTATTCCCGACGCATGTGCATCGCATCGACGTGCTCGAGGAATCACATCGCAGGCCAACAATGTACAAGAAATACATACTCATTGTCGGCGTCTCGAGCCATGCCGGAAGATTCGGGTACACGTTAAAAGTGCCTGCTCAGAGGAGGAACACGCGTACAATTCGGACAAGGACTCTAAACAAACTTTAATCTCGTTTGGACGCCTCGACTAACCTGATATCGTTCAAAGCAATCCCGGAAACATTCGATTCGATTCTCCCCCACCTACGATGAACTAGAACTGTAATTTCTGTTCCCTCAACTTGTAGTAGTAGTATACCTGAAACCAAATGCGTCCTGCATCTATGTGTAGCACGATGCTAAAAGGTCGTGGAAAATTAAGCATAGCGCTGATTGCCGGAAAAGGCGGTCTTGAGAAATGCGGCCCGCCCGGCCAAAAATCGATTACCGCTCCAAAACGCCGACTGTGCAAGGCAGCTAGCTGAGCCGACGCACTCTTCGTCGAGCCTTGTCACCTCGTACTCGCGACAACGAGATGCCCACTATACAAAAACAACCTTTCACGTTGTCCCAACTTCCAATCTGCATGCCAATGATCATTGACCCGAGTATCAAAATGGAGATGGTCTGGGCCGCAGTGAACGACGTCTTCGCTCCACGGTCTTCTCGCGCTCTGGTATAGGGACAACCACTTTCCTCTTCAGGATGCCAAGCACCGGATTTTGCCTGGACATTGTAAGGGTGACCCCTGGGAGTTGCAATTCAATCACACAACTAGCAGAGGGGAATCCAAAGTATATTAGGAACAATAATTGACAATACAATGGTAACTAATCATCTAGCAGAAGAGAATCCAAAGAGAACAAGTCTAAAGATCCTTGCTACTTGGTGTGGTGCATCAGTGTGCAGTGGAGGCATATGAAAAACTGCATAGACAACCAGAGCTAATCTTAACCTTGGATAATGCTTGAAAGGGGAGTGCAAGAAGTTCTGGAGATTTTCCAAAAAGAGAATGACCTCCAGAGATCTTTAGACATCTTCAGAGGTCTAGAGCAAGCTTCAGGGCTCCTAGGAAGTGGCACAAGAGGTGGGCTGGGGCATAGAGAAGTGCCTCAAGGAGAAGTCAGTGTAGATTAAAAATGAAAGTCCCTTGACAGACATAGATATTGAGATAACAGAAAACCATGTTGTTACTCTCTTGGACAGCAATGCTATGGGGCTCTCCATATAGGCAGAGTTTGTGAAGTAGCAGAGCTTATATGCACAACCCCTCACTAAGCCCATTTTTGTCAGGGGACTTCCATTCAACTCCCATTTTTTTTGGCACTTCACTATGCCCCGCCCACCTCCTACACCACTCTCTGGGACTCTCAGGGCTCATTCTAGACCTCTGGAGATTGCTGGAGGTCATTTCCTTTTTAGAAAACCCCTAGAACTTCCCACACTCCCTGTTTGAGCTTTGTCCAAGATTAAGGTTAGCTTCAGTCAACTGTACAGTTGTTTCTATGCCTCTGCTGCCCACTGATGTGCTGCACCAGGCAGCAGGGATCTTCAAACTTGTTCTTTTTGGATTCCCCTCTGCTAGGTGATTAGTGACCATTGTATTGTTGATTATCATGCTTAATATAACTTTGGATTTCCCTCTGCTAGTTGTGTGATTGAGCTGCAACTTCTGGAGGTTGCCCTTACAATTTTAGTGTTCAACTTTTACAGAACACCCAACAAGGCTGGCACAATCAGCTTCGTAGTTGTGCTACTAATTCATGCTGAGTGAGCCATTTTTGTAGTCATTAGTCTAAGCAACCAAGACATGATTCTCAACTTCACCTAGCTCTGAAAACACAACCTTGATGTAGATTAGGCCTGGGGTGAAGTGAAAATGAGCTGGTGCCCTCAAAAATGCTTTGCATATGCAGCAGAGATTAAAGAAGAGCACTAGTCAGAGGTGCAAGAGCATGTTGTTATCTAAGCCTGCTAGATGAACCATCTGCTTTTTGTCAACCTGGACCTGCTTGGTCTACTCTCCTGGCATTTCCTTGTATAGAAGATGACTGGAGTGGTAATATCATGCTCAGCAAAGAAGGCCAGGACAAGTTTCAAATTGTTTAAAACCTAGAGTTCCCAAATAGGGTTATGGAGGTAGGAGACCAGATCTATGCCACTATGCTTCATGCCCTATCATTTTTGGTGGAGATTTAGACCAGACCTCCCAAAGACTGGCCCAAGCCTTTGCTACAAATACTCAGCCTTGGGCCTTTTACAATGCATTGCCAGAGTACCTCCATAACTTTGACAATGTGCTCTCCAAAGCATCCTTCATTTGCTTTTAAAGCACAATCAGTAGGATCATGCTATTGAGCTACTTTCCAAGTCTATGCCCTCTAGCTGGAGACAAGTAGAAGGCTACATTTCAAACCAACTATGAATTTTTTGAATTCTTAGTCATGTTCTTTAGGCTCACCAACAGCTTTGCCACCTTTCAGATAATCATAAACAACATTTTCCAGGACTTCATAGCACTTCATAGCAGAAGGTGTGGTCTGCATCCTATTTGGATAACATTCTCATCTTCACTAAAACACTAGAGAAGCACTGCTGGATTATGTGTATTGTTTTGGAATGTCTTTGCCAGAATCAACTTGATTTTCAAACTGAAGAAGTGTAAGCTTAAACAGACTCAAATTGAGTAGCTATAGCTACTCATCTTATATGAGGCAGTAGAGATGGACCTAGTGAAGATGGCTGATATTGCAGAATGGCTGAAGTCTTAAAGCAAGAAAGTGCAAGCTTTTTTGAGCTTCATAAAAATCTATGAGGAGTTCATTCAGAACTTGTTTTTTCATGCTCACCTATTGTTGATCTCACTGTGAAGGACACCACTGTGAAACTATAACAAGCCATAGCATGCTCAGTCGCATCATGGATATGATAACAAACTGAATTTATGTACCTATAACAAGCTGTAGCATGCTAGATACAAATAAGTAAGTTAAATATATGTACGTGTGAATTTAGTAAGAGAATAACATACCTCAGTTGTGTTATGGATATGATAATGAACTGAGGTATGTCAGATGTAAAAAACATTCTGATAGATGCAGCTGAGGACACATGACTGATCTCACTGGTCCATGAGACCTCACTTCTTGATAACCACTTGGTATTGGAGAGCTCCAGAACACACTGCTTTTGAATTCTCTCAAGCTGGCCATCCTTTGAAGCCCATCTTTCTCTTCCCTAACACAACTCCTCCTTGTAAGTGGAGGCTGACAGCTCTGATGCCATTGGAGCTATTCTGTTGCAACAATCCTGGGACAATGAGAAGTTGCATCTGGTAGCCTTTTACTTCAAGAGCATCATACAGTCAAGGGCAATTGCAAAATTTACAACAAGGAAATACTCACTATTATCTAGGCCTTTACAAAGTGGCAGCACTTCCTTAAGAGTGCATAGCATAAGTTTGAGGTTTGAAACTTCAACTTCTCTCTGCACCATAAGCTTGGTACAAGCATAGGCAGCCAAATGTCCTATTTTGGTGAGCAGATCACAGAACCAGGAGGAAGAACAACAGCAATATTGGGCTCCTTTGGCTTAAATTGTTTGTGATTTGGGCCATGGAAGGCATACAGTGGCTCAAAAAACTATTCCAATGTTTTATACTCTTTGAAAAATGACATTGGCATGAGGGATTGAAAGTATTTAAAATTCTGGTTAAATCATGTAGAATACTATGGTATTGTAGCTTCAAATTGCATCTTAGCTTGTACAAATTTAAATCAACACTGATTGAGAAATGGCCATTTTTAACTATTCACTCATTGGGACAGTTTTTTGAGCATCTCTAATTTTGATATTTAGTACTTTGTATGTCCTCCATTTGCCTTGATGACTGCTTGAATCCTTCTAAGCATGCTTTCTATCCATCTTTGGCATACCTCTGCTGGTATTCCATCCCACTCCTTTGCAATCCTCTCTTACAATTCATGTACACTATGAGGAGGTGTTTCATACTGCCTAAGCTGCCCCTTGAGGTGCTCTCAGAGGTGTTCAATAAGGTTAAGATCAGGGGATTGGGCTGGCCATCAGAGGACATCAAAGTTGTTGTTTCCAGACCACTTGTTACCACAGTCCAGTTCTGATGCTCTTGAGCTCATTTAAGTCATAGTTGCTAATGTTTAGTTTTGAGCATAGAAACTTTCTTCTTTGTAGCAGACCCATACTCCTCCTCCTTCAGCACATTCCAAACAGTCTGAGGAGAGACAGGATTGGAAATGATGTTATTGATAAAATTTGTGGCTTGTACAGCTGTATCAAATCTCTCAGTTGAAATTTATTGAATAATAGCCTGTTTATCACATAGAGTAAAGTTCCTTGGATGGTTTTCAGGATGGTTTTCCTTGTCCACCTCCAACTCTCTACTAATTCTCCCAATAGTAGATCTTTCTAGACCAGTTTTAGCCTCAATCTGATGCAGAAAATACCCTTAAGCAAGGAGAGAAGCAATAGTAGAGCATTGTGCAGGAGAAGTAGCTTTTATGATGGTGGTTGGAAGTCAAGATGTGGTTCAATCAAATTGAACCACTCCTAGATATAACCAAACATGCTCACATGACTCTGATGATATTCTGAATAAAATAGAGATAAACTTGCAAAGTTAAAGATGCTTAAAAAATTGTCTCAATGAGTGAATATTTTAAAATAGTCATTCTTTCATTAGAGTTAGAATTTCAATTCAATGACTAGATCTACCAAAACATGTTCATCCTACCTAAAGGAACAGTCTTTGTCTGACAACGCACAAATGTAAAAAGTGAAGCATCAAATCTGGATGAGGATGGATCTTGACATGCTTTTGTAATCAATTGAAAGTTTTTCCAAGACCAGAGATATTATTACTTGATATGATGAGCACACAATATAATGAGCTAAATTTTGAAGGGCAAGAGGGGGATGAACTTGAAGTGTAATGTGTCCATTGTTATACTTTGAGAAGAAGTAATTTACAATGGAAATAATCATTGGCTTTGAGCTTTTGTTGAATTTCTAGACAAAATGTATGAACAACACTGTCACGACCCGCTACCGACCCCCGGGACTTAGCCCCGGCCCCGGGACTCCAGCGCTCCCAATACCACCCCCATAGCCGCCCCGGGCCCAGACCGCTACCCG
>JAGGAQ010006408.1:0-16210 GCA_017657225.1 Termitomyces sp. T69sscA
CTCTGAAGTCAGAACCCACCATGGGAGCTAAGTCAGTTTGCACGGATAAATAGGCCCTTTAGGATGGGCTCCTGACCTTCCAAGACTGCATCTACATGCCCAACATCTTGGAGCTCTGCCAGAGAATTGTCAAGCAGCACCATAACTCCTGCATTGCAGACATCCTGGCCGATGGAAGATGCTGAAGCTAGTGTCCCAAAACTACTGGTGGCCCCAGATGTTCCAGTATATTGGATCCTACACCAGCACATGCGACCTTTGCCTCCAGACCAAGCCTCAGCACTGCCTCTCTACTGGACAACTCCACCCACTACCAGTCCTGTCAGGACAATGGAGCATATCCTCCATGGACTTCATTGTAGAACTCTCTAATGCTCACAGCTATGATGCCATTATGGTAGTGGTAGACCTTTGTGGCAAACAAGTGCACTTCATCTCCACCCACACCACCTGCTCTGCTATGAATGCTGCAAACCTGTACCAGAAAAATGTCTGGAAGCTTCATGGCCTCTTGGATGCCTAAATGTCAGACCAGAGCTCACAGTTCATAGCCTGGAAGCTTTATGGCCTCTTGGATGCCTAAATGTCAGACCAGAGCTCACAGTTCATAGCAGAGTTCACTCAAGAACTCTATTAGCTGCTCAATGTGAAGCTCCACACCTTCACCACCTACCATCTACAGTCTGATTGCCAAACAGAACACATGAACTAGGAGCTTGAGCAGTACCTCTGCCTCTTCTGCAATGAGCGGCAGGATGACTAGGATGAGCTGCTTTTAGACGCCAAGTTTCAGTACAACAACCACCTTCATGCAGCCACTCAGGTGTCACCCTTCTTCCTGGACACTAAACACCACCTGCATATGGACTTTGAGCCTTGGGCCCAGCCCTCAAAGAATGAAGCTGTGACTGAGTTTGTGAACCAGATGAAGGTGGTGCAAGAGGAGGCCAAGGCGGCTCTAGCAAAGGTAAAGGACAACATGGCCCAATACTACGACTGTGAAAGAACTCCAGCACTCAAGTACTAGCTCAGGGATCAGGTCTATCTAGATGCCTCTGACATTACCACCACTTGCCTGTCAAAGAAGCTTTCACACCGTCGGCTGAGACCCTTCATGGTGAAATGACAGGTAGGCCCACTAGCCTACCAACTCTGGCCAATAGCAGGAATGCAATAGCTTCACCCAGTATTCAATGTGGTCGAGCTAACACTGGCCCCAGAGAACCCTATCCTGGGATGATGCCTGGTGCCCCCTCCATCCCCAGTGGTGGTCAATGACAACAAGGAGTATGAGGTGGAGGAGATCCTGGATAGTTGCCTATTCAGAAGGCGACTACAGTACAAGGTGAAGTAGAAAGGATACAGGATTGAAGACATCTCCTGGGAGCCTTGGAAGAATGTGCATGTGCCGGGACTTGTCAGAGAGTTCTACCAGAGACACTCAGATGCACCCCAGGCCATCTGAGGAGTCTACCCCATCTCACCACTGGACCAGGCAATCCAGAACTTCTTTTACCCTGCATGTTGAGATGCTGCACACTAGAGGAGGGGTGATGTCAGGGGACTTCCATTTGACTTCTATTTTTGGCACCTCACTTAGAGATCAAGAGACTGGGCAAGTGAAGGGGACTTAGCAAGTCTCAAGATCAAAGATAAAGGTGTGGAAATCTAGCTAAGCCAAAGAAATGAAGGGTCAAGGCAAGAAATGAAAAAAAGAGACATGAGACACAAGATGAGACAAATAGAGATACAAACAGACTAGGTGAATATCAAGACTAGCATATCAGATACTATGCTATGACTTATATAAGAGAGATGGTAAGTAGGCTCCAGGGCACAGGTCCAGGCCTTGGTGATGGATTGTAGTGCTGGGGCTTGGAATGAGACCCAGAGATCATGCAAAGCAGTGGTGGATGTCAATGTAGGTTGTGCAGCACAAAGGAAGCTCTCATAGGAAGGGCCTTGCTTTGGAAGCATGGAGGCATGGAATGTCAAGGAGGCAAGGAGGCAAGTAGGAAGAGGGCATGGAGCTTAAAGGTTAGACTGGAGGTGATGTGTCAGTTGTAATGCATGATAAAAGCGTGATGTGTGATGAGAGCTTCATTGAGGCCAGGGAAGGCATTAGCATGGGCTCAAGAAAGCACCAGAGATTGTTGGGGCAGGCGCTGATGTAGCAGCTGTGGATGGGTGAAGTGCTGGAGATTGCTAGAGCTGACACTGATGTGGTGGTTGTAGGCAGTGATGGCTAAGGGGTGCCAAGGGTGGTAGTAGCTGGTGGTTATGCTCTCAAAGCAACACCCTTCCTTTGGAAGTCTCCTCTATGCTGCACAATCACTGCCAATATCTGCACTAGCCTTGCATGATCCCCAGACTATACTTGAAGCCTCAGTGTTGCAACTTATCATTGGGACTAGTGTCACAACCTGCTACCGACCTCTGGCACTCAGCCCTGGTTTCAGGACTTCAACCTCCTCAAACCAGCCTCCATGACATTCTGGGCTCAGACTGCTACCTGACCAGCCACCTTAGCAGCCCTCAACCATCACTGCCCATCACTGCCACCAGCCACCATCAACCTCAGCATCCCTTTGGCCATCACCGCCCATAACCGCCACATCAGTGCCGGCCCCAGCCATCTCTGATGCTTCCTCAATTGCAGCCGCCACATTAGCACCAGCGCCAGCAACCCCCAATGCTCCCCCCAGCCTGTGCTGAGACCTCCATCATGCATCACAACCACGCATCACCATTGATCTGACCTCTACACACCATGCTCCACTTCTGCTCACCTCACTTCCTCACCACTACATGTCTCTGCACTCTCAAAGCAAGACCTTCCATGCTGCATGACATATCTCAACCTCCACCACCGCCCTGTGCAATGTCTTGTTTCATATTGTACTCATCTTGTATCATCTTGTTTCTCTCGTCTCTACTCATCTCATACTTTAATTCTATCTCTGCTTTATTCTCTTTTGCCTCAAGTCTCTAAGTTTCCTTTTTACTCTCTCATCTCTCATCTCAGTCTCAACTTGTTCCGTTTTCCCTTTCCCTTATCTTATCTCAACTCTTTCCTCTTCCAGCTCATTTAGATTCATAAAGTAGCATTGAGTACTCTAGTCTCAATATTGTCATTGATGACGCCCAAAATTGTACCAAGTGGTGTCTGAGTAGGCAATCACAAGGTGAATAGCGTTGGGCTTGCTAGTGGAGGTGAGCCAGGCAGGGTCCCAGAAGACAAGTTAGCAAAAGGCAGCAGTAAGTGAGTGGTAAGATGATGCTTAGCATAGACGCCAAGCACTGGATGCCTGTTGTAGTTGCAAAGCATGTAGAGAACTGGGACACTAGTGGACTTCCAGTAGCAAAACAAAGCACTGTACAATGGCGCTCTGGCATAGAGTAAACTTCAAGAAAGAGAAAAATTGAGCTCTGAAGCCCAAGCATAAGAGATGAAGGGTGAAGGTAACTTGTTATTTGCAGAGTATAAGTACAGTATATATAGTAAATTATAAGCAAAGTCACCGTTGGTGACCAAAGAGTTGCCAAAGCAGCAAACTGGGGAAGTATATAATGACCAACAATCTTTTATATAGAAAAATGTCAGTCAGACCTTAGCGACGCCTAGCAGCGCCAATCAAGCTGTCTGTCATGTCAAGATGCCAAGAAAGTAGGTATGAAATTACCAAAATGCCAGCATCATGAAATGATGGTGGTTACCAGAGTGCAGCAGCAAGGTCAGTGAAACCTTGGAGTAAGGTAAAATAACTCAAAAATAATAATGAAAAATACAATAAGTGTTTGTTCAGGGATTCAAACCCTTAGCCTTTTGAGAGAACACCAGGTAAACCAGGGGTCATGCTAACCACTAGTCCACACAGCTGTGCCAGTCAATACATCAGTACACCTTTTGATACAACCTGGGTCTTATCACCATACCTTTTGTCTCTAGTTTTGTGTTTTATTTTTATTTCCTAGTCTTATGTGTCCCAGTTTTCATTTTCTGACTTATCTCATTTTTGTTTTGTATTTGCCTCATATCATCTCATTTCTCTCATCTATACTTGTCTTGTATTGTCTCTAATCTAATATCTGCTTCTTGCCTCTCTCTCTGCCTCAACCTCTAAGTCTCTTGCCCTCTTCTCTCCTTCTCTCCTCTCTCACTCTAGTCTCAACTTGTTCCATTTCCCCTTCAGGTCTAATCCATAACTTGTTGCCCTTGATCTTTTTTTGATTGCTTCTGTATAAACTTCCAAATCTTTTGTATAGTTTTTAAGCCTTTCTCTATTAGAAAGTCCCTCAAGTCTTTTTCAGAGACTGAGGGTATGTATGACCACCAACTTACTTGCAACCCTGTAGACATAGAATCTTACTTTACTTGCTACAGTTTATAGTCACAGTAAAAGCTAGTCATACCTGCTTTCTGTGCAATCGACTAGGCAAATCCTTTTTGAAAGCATCAATAACACCTCTAGTTCCTCTGGCTCCAAGACTTCACCAACCACTCCACCTTTGCTTCAGCCTCAAAACACGCACTGATTGGTCTGCCATACTCAGGCCATCACCACCAGTCCCAGCAACTCTCACAGCCATCACAGCCATCACTGCCACATCACTGCTCATCCTTACAATCTTCAATGCTTCTCTTGAACCTCACTAATGCTTTCTCTGACTATTATTAGCTCCCATCACACGTCACAGCTCATGGATCATCCATCATTGCACCACACCCATTCTTTCATATTACATTTTGTGCATCATGATTGGTCTGCCATACTCAGGCCATCACCACCATTCCCAGCAACTCTCACAGCCATCACAGCCATCACTGCCACATCACTGCTCATCCTTACAATCTTCAATGCTTCTCTTGAACCTCACTAATGCTTTCTCTGACTATTATTAGCTCCCATCACACGTCACAGCCCATGGATCATCCATCATTGCACCACACCCATTCTTTCATATTACATTTTGTGCATCATTTCATTGCATGATGCATCACCTGTGTCAGGGGACTTCCATTTGACTTTCATTTTTGGCACCTCACTACACCCCAACCCCACTCATACGCCACTCTCTGGGACCCCCAAAACTCGCTCTAGACCTTCAGAGATCTCTGGAAGTTGTTTCCTTTTTAGAAAAGCCCCAGAACTTTCCGCACTCCCTGTTTAAGCATTATCCAAGGTTAAGGTTAGCTCCAGTCACCTGTATAGTTGTTCTCATGCCTCTGCTGCCCGCTGATGTGCCACACCAAGCAGCAGGGAATCCTTAGACTTGTTCTCTTCAGATTTCTCTCTGCTAGGTGATTAGTTACTATTGTATCATTGATTATCATGCCTAATATAACTTCAGATTTTCCTCTGCTAGTTGTATAATTGAGCCGCAGCTCCTGGAGGTCGCCCTTACAACCTGTGCATCCTGTTGCTCTGCTGCCCCTCACTTTACCACTCCTTTGAGATTATCCTTTGCACTATATGATCCAAACTAACACCTACCAGCTTTGCACAATCCCTGAACTGCACTGTGAGCCCCAGTGCTGTATCCTGACACTGGGGCTGAAATCTGCAGCCTCATAGCTTACCTTACCAATCATATATAAGCTATAAGATAGAATTCAGTATGGTAGTCTTGATATTACCTATATTGCTTGCTTCACATCTGTTTTACATTTTGTACTTCTCATCTCATGTGTTGTTCCTGCCTCATACTTTTCTCATATTTTGTTTTGTTTCTTTCATCTTATACTTGTTTCTTCCATCTTATACTTATTTCTTTCATCTTATACTTATTTCATACTCCATCTACTCTTTTTCTCAACCCTCACCTCATCTCTCTTGTTTCCACTCTCTCAACTTCCATTTCAACTTTTTCATCTCAAAGTCTCAACTCAGCTCTATCTTCAATTCTAGTCTTTCTTTTCACTCATCACTCAAGTCTCATCCTCTGCCTTATTTTGACTTAGCTGCACTGACCCCTTGACCCTTTAATCACCTCTTATCCATTCACAGTGCCTCATCATCTTCTTGACACCTACTGTGGGACTCATCCACCTCTGCTTACAGTTCTAGCACTTGCACTCACCTTATTTCTAATTCTAGAGCTTATCATTTACTCATGCTAACACCCTGAAATACCTTGGCACTTCTCTACTTTGTCTTATTGCCTCTCCAGCCCTGTATCATCTTAGAAAGCTCAAGAATCAAGTGTAAAGGCCTTGAAACTCAAGCTTCCATCTCAATACAAAAAATAACAGCATGTTGGATTAATAATTTGACAAATCACAATAAAAGTACTCAGAAACAGAGTTATATTGACTGAATACAATCACAAAACCTACAGGTAAAGAAGCCAAAACAGTAGCCAAAAATGGGCTGATCAAAGCATTTATTGAAATTTGTACAAGTGAATCAACCTTGGTGTAACCCTTGACACATTACACCTCATCTCATCACTCATATCACATCTCACTATTGTGCCAAAGACAATGGTCTATTGTTGCCATCCTTTTTCATTGTTACAAAACTTATATATAGTCTAGCTATAATTTTTGTCCTGCTTCCTTCTCACTACTCAGAGCTTGTCAGTCCTCTGGATGATGTTTTTTCTTTCTCCCACCCCTCATTTCCACTTTCTCCTTTCTTTCTCACATTGCTCACTCTCACCCCCTCATATCACATAGGCACTTGTCTTAGTGTTACTTTGCCCATGTCAACTTGAGTGGATTTTCTTTCCCAAACCCATGCAAATGTCAGGGGACTTTCATTCTTGGCACTTCACTATGCTGCAGCCCACCTCCTACACCACTCCCTGGAACCCTTTGGGCCTCGCTCTAGACCTCTGAGGCTCGTTCCAGACGATCTCTGGAGACCAGAAGTTGTTTCCTTTTGAGGAAATCCCCAGAACTTCTTGCACTCTCTGTTCAAGCATTATCTAAGGTTAAGGTTAGCTCCAGTCACCTATACAGTTGTTCTCATGCCTCCACTGCCTGCTAATGTACCACACCAAGCAGCAGAGATCCTTAGACTTGTTTTCTTTGGATTTCTCTCTGCTAGGTAATTAGTTGCCATTGTATCATTGATTATCATGCCTAATATAACTTCAGATTTTCCTCTGCTAGTTGTGTGATTGAGCCACAACTCCCAGAGGTCACCCTTACAGCAAGAGGGCAATCAAAATACATTCCATTTGCTTTCAGTTCTACTGAACCACTATGTCTATCTCTCAAAATATCCTCACCCTCCACTCCTCTCTCACACTTTTGCCTCCTCTCTTCCATATCATAAGCTGAGCATAGATGATGTTTGTGCTGGTATCTAAAACTGAGCTCAAACTTTCAAGGTCAGCCAGTTAAGAATGGGATGACTTTTCAAACCCCACTTATTACATAAGAACTCATGACTAATACTACAGGTTTCACATGCTTTGTCGCATGTATTACAGATCTGCAAACAATCCTGCTAGTCTTTTTTTTTCCTTTGCTTCTTCAATCTGACTGGCATTATAAAAGTTGTAGCAGATTCCCAATGTGTTGCACCCTTGGTCTAGGCCACTCTCTATCAGTATTGTCACTGATGTGAAGTCATCAAAGGATATTACTATCTTCCTTCCTCTCAGTTTCTTCTCAAACCACACTACCATCTCTTTTGGCGGCACTCCCCTTCTCCTCATATCCCTTGTTAGCACTTTCAGCACCATGTTTGAGAACACCTCCTTCATATCTATCAAAACTACCACCACTTCTTTACCTCTCCACCATGCATTCTTAACAAATGTTGTCAGAACATGCAGTGAGTCCATTATTGATCTGCCTATTCTTTCTTTGAACTGGTATTTGAGCAATATGTTTGCCTTCTCTGTAAGGTTTCTACTCCTGCCAACCTCCACTCTAGTTCTTCTTTGAGTTCTCCTCAGTCTGTCTTCTTTAAATACATCTTTTCTGCTTTGTATTCCATGTTATCGCTACCTTATACACCATCTTCATGAGAAAGTGGTCTATGCTTGCTGGTTGTTTGCAGTATAATGCCTTGCACTGTAGTATTTGTCTTGTTAACATGTCAGTAACAGACATGTTGTCAAGTCTAGTGAGATTTCTGATGTTTATAGCCTTTAGCATTGATGACATCCAAAAATGTGCCAAGCAGTGTTAAGGTAGGCAGTCACTAGGCAAATAGAAATACTGTCAGGCTTGCTATGTGAGAGAACTGGGCAGGGCTCCAGTAGACAATGTTAGTGCAAAGAAATAAATAAGTAAGCTTAGCATCAATGCCAAGCACTAGAAGCCTGCCATAGGTGCTAGGCATGTAGATTGCATGAAACACTGGTGTACTTCCAGTGGCAAGACAAAGTGCTTAGGCAGCACCTTAGTGATAAGTATACAAAAGCTAAGTATTTGAGCTCTGAAGCCCAAGGCATAAGAGTTAGGAGTGAAAGGTAACTTGTTTGTTTACAGTAATCAAGTACAATTTATATAGTAGGTAGTAAGCAAGTTCACCATTGGCAACCCTTGGTCACCAAAGTAGTGAACTAGATAAACAAATACAAAACAACAATCTTTTATACAGAAAAATGTCAAATAAGTCATTGGCAATGCTTAGTGGTACCAATCAAGCTGTCTGTTGTCTCAAAATGTTAAAAAGTAGAGTAAAATCACAAAAATGCTATGACCATCAAAATGATGTTGGTTGCTAAAACATTGCAGCAATGTTCTCAGTCTCTGGATCTCCAGCCTCAGGACTCACTCTCAGCCCCAGCACTGATGCCACCTGAAAGTGTGCAAAGTAGTGTCAGAGTAAGCAATCACTAGGCAAAGTAAATTAGTGTTGAGCTCACTAAGTGAGGGAGAACCAAGCAGGGTCCCAGCAGACAAGTTAGCAGGAGCAGCAGCAAAGGAAATGACTGGTGAGCTTAGCATACAACCCAAGCGCTAGAGGCCTGCTATACTTGCTAAGCACATAAAGAGTACTAGAGCACTGGCGCACTTCCAATAACAAGACAAAGCGCTAAGGCAGCATCTTGGCAAAGGATAGACATAAAATAAGCTTAGTTGGGCTCTGAAGCCCAAGGTGTAAGAGATGAGGTGTAAGGGTAACTTGTCATTTACAGTGAATAAGTACAGTTTATACAGTAAGTGGTAAGCAAAGTCGCTGTTGGCAACCCTTGGTCATCAAAGTGGTGAACTTTGTAGGTAAACACTAACCAACAATCTTTTATATAGGAAAATGTCAAACCAGTCTTGGCAATGCCTAGTGATGCACTGTTTGTCATATCAAATATCAAGAAGTAGATATAAAATCACACAACTGTCAGTGTCATCAACTGATGACAGTTGCCAGAGTGCTGCAGCAGTGCTAGTAAATCCTCAGCAGTCAAGAAAATAATGTAAAATAAATGGAAAAATACATAGCGTGATATGAGAAGCTTGTTCCAGGATTTAAATCCTGGCCCTTGTGGAGGGCACCAGGTAGACCATGGTGTGTGCTAACCATTAGTCCTGAAGTCTGTGCCAGAAAATGTATCAGTACTCCTTTTGACACAATTGTGGGCTTACCAAGCTCATCTTCCTCTCCACTTCCACACCTTGGCACTTACTACCTTCACTTTAGCATGACCAGTGTTCTCTGCTCATCTGCTGCTCACATTCCTGGTCCTGCCTTTCAGTCCCACATGCTTTGTGCTCCTTGACAGTACTTGCCATGCACATAGACATCATGTTCACCATGTAAGGAATTGCCCAGTGGTCTGAGGCTCCAAGGTCAGTGAAACCTGACACCTTGTTTGACTCTTGCTTGCCTCTGTGCCTACTTGACTCTCATTGTCACTCACATTACTGGCTCTGTGGAAGGAGTTCCACAGATGTCAAGCCTTGCCCTTACAGGAGGAAGGTCATTACCAGTGAGGAATTGAGGGCAAGAGAAGGAAGAAAAGGAGAAGAAATAGTGATTTTCCTGACAGTTCTAAAACATCAAAAAATACAGAGTAAGTGAAAGGACAGATCTTACAAAGGTTGGATGTGCCCTTTGTATTATATCACAAACTATAGACCAATTACAGTACTAAACTCTGACTATAAAAATACTGAACACGGAGCTTGAAAATATAGTGGCTAGAGTAATACCTAATATAATCAACAAAAACTAAGCAAGCTTCATTAAAGGCTGAAGTATTTTCAACTAGGTCAAAACAGTAAAACTAATGATAGATTATGCTAAAGAAGTAGAAGAAGAAGGTGTAATAGTAGCTCTGAATCAAGAACAAGCATATGATAAAATAATACACAACTACCTATGGAAAACTCTCAAGAGGTACAATCTCCTACAAAGCTTTCTCAGAATAATAAAGAACCCTTATAAAACAGCTGAAACAATTATGAGAATAAATGGAGTACCTAGTAAACCCTTCATAATGACTAAGGGCATGCACTAAGGAGACCCACTATCATGCCTACTGTTTAATATAGCCATCAAATCTCTGCCAATGGCCCTCAGAGGCTCTGACATAAAAGAGTTTGTTTCAGATACATGGAATGCAAGACAAACTAGTGACACTGCTCTTTGCCAACAGTTTTCCTATCAAAAGAAGATGGTTTTGACAAGTTGGAGCAAATACTAAAAATATGTTGTAAGGCCTTAGAAGCCAAGTTCAACATTGGTAAAACAGAAATCATACTAAGAGAGCTGATGTCTTACAGGAGACAAATGAGGAAAAAACAAAGAGTTGACCCAGATTGTCAGATTCTGCTGACCACAGGGGCTCAGTCCACTGGGCAAATCCTTATGAAGCATGCATGATGTCCACAGATGCAATGTACTGTTGAGAGCGTGGAGTGTAAGAGACCAGAGCAGGGCCAGGGATACAAGCAAGGTCAAGTGAGGGATCACCGGTCACACCAGAGCAGGGATATGAGTGCCAGGGATGGGGAAGAGGGGTAGAAGACAAGCACCAAGGTAAGTGCAAGTCCTGAGGATGCAAGGGGAGTGTCAGGTTCCGCTGACCACAGGGGCTCAGTCCACTGGGCAAATACCTTACGTGGTGATCACCATGTCCACGGACACAGAGCACCAGTAGGGCATGAGGCGTAGGAGGGCATAGGAGGCTGAAGTGGGGTGGGAGAGGTGTGCTAGGGGGTGCTGGTAGCACCAGATGAGTGGGCGAGTGCCAGGAGGGGTGGAGGACGAGTGCCGGGGGGTAGGTGCGAGTCCCGGAGATACAAGAGGGTGGAATGAGCAAGCGCCAGTGCATGAGCAAGTTCCGGGATTCAAAGAGATGACAGACGCGGGGACTTAGCGAGTCCTGGGGATGGAAACAGAGATGTGGAGCTTAAGCAAGCTGAAAGGGGAAAGGGTCAAGATAAGATAAGAGAAAGGAAACAGAACAAGCCAAGATGGGGAACCAGAGATAGAAGAGACAAGAGAACTTAGAGTTGAGAGAGAGAGAAGAAGCAAAGCAGAGTGGAATTAGAGTAAGAGACAAGTAGAGACGACACAAGAAGACAATATGAGGTGAGTACGATAAGAAATGAAGCAAAGTGAAAATAATGAGACTGGAATGTGCGAGAAGACAAGACAGAGACAAAACACAACCAAACAGTATGGGGGTTATGGTAATATCAAGACTAGAGTACTACTTACTACTCTACAACTTATATACTATGCAGTAGGTAGGCTCCGGGGCTCAGGCCCGGGTTCCAGTGGTGGGTCGCAGCACCAGGGCTTGGAGTGAGACCCAAGGGCCATGTGGGGCAGGGTGGAGGTTGAGACATGTCGCGTGGCACGGATGTCTTGCACTGAAAATGCAGAAATACATGGTGGTGGGGTGGTGAGGAGGGGAGCAGGAGCGGGGCGTGGCATGCAGAAGTCAGGTCGGTGGTGATGTGTGATTGTAATGCATGATGGGGGTCTCAGCACGGGCTGGAGGCAATGGGTGTTGCCAGTGCTGGCGCTGATGTGGCGGCTATGGGCAGTGTGATAGCTGAGGCCAGCGCTGATGTGGCAGTCACGGCGGTGATGGCCGAGGAGATGCCATAAGTGGTGGTGGCTGGTGGCGGTGACGGGCAGTGATGGCCAGGGGCTGCTGAGGGGGTTGGCCAAGTAGCGGTCTGGGCCTGGAGCGGTTGTGGGGGTCGTTTTGGAGAGGGTTGGAGTCCTGGGGCCGGGGCTGAGGCCCAGGGGTTGGCAGTGGGTTGTGACAGGGAGAGGCTAAAGCAAGCGCTGGTGTGCAAACAAATCCAAGGGCTAATAAATAGAGGGCTGGGGTGAGTGCAGAGACTTAGCAAGTCCCAGCATTGAAGGCAGAAGATGCAGAGATCTAAGCAAGCCAGAAAAGGAAAGAGTCAAGATAAGATAAATTAAAGGGGAAACAGAATGAGTGAAGACAAGGGCAAGAGATGAAAGAGTAGAGGAGGAACTTAGAGACTTGAGGCAGAGGAAAAGAGATAAGCAGAGATAGATTCGGAGTACAAGATGAGTAGAGACAAAGAGAAATAAGGTGATACGAGACGAGTACAATACAAAAATGAGATAGAGTCAAAAAGTAGAAAGCAAAACACACAAGACTAGGAGACAGAGATAAAACACGAACACAAAATGAGAAGTACAGCAATATCAAGACTAGAGTACTACTTGCTACTCTACAACTTATATACTGTATGGTAAGTAGGCTCCAGGGCTCAGGTCCAAATCCTAGGCGCTTGGGCTCAAGGTGAGACCCAGAGAATGTGCAAGGCAGCAGTGGAGGTCGATACATGTTATGCGGTGCAAAGGAAGCTCTTGAAAAGAAGGTCTTGCTTTGGTAGTGCAGAGACATGTAAGGGCAATGAGGTGAGGAGGTGAGCAGAAGTGGAGCATGGCATGTGGAGGTCAGACCGGTGGTGATGTGTGGTTGTGATGCGCGATGGAGGCCTTGGCATGGGTTGGGGGGAGCGCCAGTGCTCATGTGGTGGCTGTGGTTGGGGAAGCGTCAAGGATGGCTGGAGCTGGCACTGATGTGGCAGTTGTGGGCAGTGATGGCCAGAGGAATGCTGGAGGTGATGGTGGCTGGTGGCAGTGATGGGCGGTGATGGCTGGGGGCTGCCGAGGTGGCTGGTTGAGTAGCAATCTGGGCCCGGGATGGTCATGGAGGTCGGTTTGGGGAGGTTGGAGTCCTGGGGCCAGGGCTAAGTCCTGGGGCTGGGGTTGAGTCCTGAGGCTGGGGCTAAGTCCTGAGGCTGGGGCTAAGTCCTGAGGCTGGGGCTAAGTCCTGAGGCTGGGGCTAAGTTCTGGAGATAGATAGTGAGTCGTGACACAGATGACATAGGTAATGAAATACAGGATAGCATAAATATAGTGAAGGGAAGTGAAATGGTCCACATACTAGGCTGCTGAGTGGGAACCAAATAAAAAGAAGTAACCTCTGGGGCCCACAAATAAAGAAGGTGGAAAGGAAGCATGGAGAGCTTCAAATCCATCCACAAAAGGCTGACATCATATTATGAACATGTTCATTGGAGGCATTACATAGAAAACAGGACAAGTCGAGATGAATAGAAATGAGCAGAGTGAGACAATATGAGACAAATACGATATAAAAATGAAATAAGTCAAAAAAAGGAAACTGAGGCACATGAGACTAGAGAGACAGAGAACAAAACACGAAACTAGAAACAGAGGTACAGCAATATCAAGACTAGAGTACTAGTTGCTACTCTATGACTTATATACTGTATGGTACGGAGGCTCCAGAGCTCAGGTTCAAGCCCTGGTGACAAGTTGCGGTGCTGGGGCTTGAGATGAAGCCCAGGGATTGTGCAAGGTGGCAGCGGTGGTCAATGCATGTCATGTGGTGCAAAGGAAACTCTCCAAAGCAAGGTCTTGCTTTGGGAGCATGGAGGCATGGAATAGCAGTGAGGTGGGAAGGCAAGCAGGATTGGGGCATGGCATGTGGAAGTCAGACCAGCAGTGATGCATTGTCATGATGCGTGATGGGCATCTTGGTGGTAGCTGGAGAGGCTTTGGCACAGGCTAGAAGGAGTGCCGGGGGTTGCTGGTGTTGGTGCTGATGTGGTGGCTGCAGTTGAGGGAAGCACTAGGGATAGCTGGGGCTGGCACTGATGTGGCAGTCACAGGCAGTGATGGCCAAAGGGTACCAGGGGTGGTGGTGGCTGGTGGTAGTGACAGGCAGTGATGGGTGGGGGCTGCCAAGGTGGTTTTTTGGATAGCGGTCTGGGCCCAGGACAGTTGTGGGGGTCGGTTTGGGGAGGTTGGAGTCCCAAGGTTAGGGCTAAGTGCCAGATGTCAGTAGCAGGTCATGACAGGTAATATGAAAACCTATGTGGGACAACAAGATGCTGATGATAAATTTTGAGATACTTTGTGGCCTGACCAAACAGAGGAGGCAGGAATGTACTGGATATAAAAAGCAGAAATGAGACAATACACCTGATGTGGCTGAGAAGATACCTGGATCTGGGCAAAAATAGGCCAATATAGATGTATATAGCAGATGTACTAATAAGACAAAATGCAAGATCAATGGACAAAATAGAGGATGCACAAGATGGCTAGAACCCAATACTACAAAGGTGGAGAGCAAGGACAAGGACATCAACACTCTCAGGAGATATGAAAAATATGCTCCAAGCTGGAGAAAGAAACAGAGTCAGACTGTGGAGCAACAACCCATTGAACAAAGCAAAAATGGAGATGCCAATGTGGCACCATCCTGGGAGAGAGGAAGGAGAAAGAAGAGGAGACAAACACATAAAGAAAATCCATGGGATAATGACAGTGAACAATGCATGTGTAAGGGTGATCTCTGAGAGTTGTGACTTAATCACACAACTAGCAGAGGGAAATCCAAAGTTATGTTAGGAATGATAATCAATGATACAATAATAACTAATCACCTAGCAGAGGGAAATCTGAAGAGAACAAGTCTAAGGATCTCTGCTGCTCGGTGCAGTGCATCAGCAGGTGGCAGAGGCATGAGAACAAGTGTATAGGTGACCAGAGCTAACCTTAATCTTAGATAATGCTTGAACAGGAAGTGCAAGAAGTTCTGTGGGTTTTCTAAAAAGGAGATGACCTTGGGAGATCTCCAAAGATCTCCAGAGGTCTAGAGCAAGCCCCAGGGGTCCCAGGAAGTGGCGCAGGAGGTGGGCCAGAGCTGTCAGGTTCTGCTGACCTCGGGGGCTCAGTCTACTGAGCGAATCCACCTTACGGCTATTCATCGTGTACAAACACAGAGCACCGGGAGTAGCGCGAGGCGTAGAAGACCGAAGCGGGGCGGGGAAGGGTGCGTGGGAGGGGGCCGGGAGTGCCGGTGGATGAGACGGGTGCCGGTGAGGGGGAAGGACGAGTGCCGGGGGTCGGCGCGAGTCCCGGGGAGGCGAGAGAACGAGACGAGCGAGCGCCGGGAGCGAGCGAGTCCCGGGGATCAAGAGAAAAGCAGACGAGGGGACTTGGCGAGTCCCGGGGATAGAATCAGAGTCGGGGAAGTCGGATAACCAAAAGGGGAAGGAGTCGAGATAAGATAGCGGGAGATGGAAATGATTAAGTCGAAGAGGAGAGAGCCGGGAACGAAGGTCGAGAGAACTTAGAGTAGAAAAAGAGAGAAGAGGACAACAAGAATAGATTAGAAGTACGAGACGAGTGGAGACGAGATAAAGAGTTGAAACGAGACGAGTACGAGAAAAGAAGCAAGTAAGTAATGAAACCGGGGCATGAGAGAGACGAACAGAGACGAGAACACAACAAACAAGACGGGGTTACGGTAATATCAAGACTAGAGTACCTACTTACTACTCTGCGCCTTATATACTACGTAGTACGTATGGCCCGGGGGTCAGGCCTGGGTTCCAGCAGCGGGTCGCGGCACCGGGGCTTGGGATGAGACCCGGGGGCCGCGTGGGACAGGGCGAGGCCAAGACATGTCGCGCGGAGGTCTCATAGTGGAAGCGCAGAGACACGCGGTGGTGGTGCTGTGAGGGGGGAGCGGGAGCGGGGCGTGGCGAGCAGAGGTTGGCAGCAATGATGCGTGATCATGATGCGTGATGGAGGGTCTTGGCACGGGTCGGGGGTGACGGGTGGTGCCGGCGCTGATGTGATGTGATAGCCAAGACTGTCAGGTTCCGCTGACCTCGGGGGCTCAGTCTACTGGGCGAATCCACCTTATGTCAATTCACCGTGCACGAACACAGAGCACCGGGAGTAGCACGAGGCGTAGGAGACCGAAGCGG
>JAGGAQ010006409.1:0-16125 GCA_017657225.1 Termitomyces sp. T69sscA
CCCTCCTGACATCAACGACGTGGGCCCATCTTTGCAGTTAGCCCAATGGATATGGACCGATGAACTGAGCGCACCAGGATCTCACGTGCCCGCGGGTTCACGTGCTTTCCGCAAGACAATTGGATTTTGGAACTCCCATTTTCGTACAACTGAAAATTCTCATTGCCACTGACAACGCATTTACCATTTACGTAAACGGTCTTCTCGTCGGCTCTGGTGAATCATCCGCTGTTGCTAAACGTTACGTCGTAAACTTCCCTCTCACCTCACGCGTTGTCATCGCCATTTATGCCACAAACAATGAAGGTCCTGCTGGAGTATTGGCTGCCTTTATGCCTGTGACCCCTGACTGCTGGGATAATCCTCATTTTGTCACAGACAGCTCATGGAAGTACAATCTGCAAACCCCGGCAGGCTTCATTGACCCTGACTTCGATGACTCAGCGTGGCCCCTTGCAGTCACTGAAGGCGGTTTTGGTGCTGCGCCATGGGGACAAACTACGGTCCCGACAACCAATTCACCACAGTCACCACCTGCCCACGGTGCACCTAACGCACCTCCTGCAGAGGTAGTCACATGAAGCTGAGGTGATCTCTTCAACTTCGTGTACCCTTCAATTTTCTTGAACTATTTGCTTCCCTTGTTTTGTGACTTTCATCACTTTGAGCAAATCCACGCAGATGATTTCACGGTCCTATTTGTATATTCAGATCGTATTTTCTGACATATAACATATAACTCCTTGAAATCTAAGTCAGAAACACCCTTTCATGGTTTCATGGTAATTGACAAGGAACAAATCTGACATGGTGGGTGAGTAAATCCAATTTAGGATCTCACCCGATTCCTTCCCTGTGCACAATGCTACCATTGTCAACGAAATCAACCTTCTTGTTTCCTCGACCTCAATCAACCGCCGAGTACTCTTTTGTACGACAGTGATTGTGGGAAACATGGAAATAACATGAAACTTTTGTTTCTTCTCCATGAACAGTTACTTTGGGGTTGCCGTACAGAATGTCTTTGGCACCCTGACTGGTTTCCTTGTCTCTTTCCAGACAAGTATCATCACACGCACAAGAACGCATGTCCTGGGCCGGATTTCTTGTTGGTAAAGGTGTCGTAGCCGGTATCCGCGTCTCTACTGTCGACCGAGTCGGATTCGGCAGTTGGGCTCGCGGTGCGCTGCTGCTGCGCGCGCTGCGGGCCAAGCTTAAAGATGTGCACCGTCTCATGCGCCGAGCTCACAGCGAGGAGCGTCGACACGGCGTTAAAGCTGAGCGAGTATATACGCGCCTCGCGGGTGCCGCGGCGGAACTGGTAGAGCTTCTCGGCGGCGGGGATGCTCCAGACGCGGATGACTGTGCCCTTGTCGGAGGCGGTGGCGAGGAGGGTGCCGGCGGGGTTGAGGGAGAGGAGGGCGATCGGGGACTTGTGTGCGCGCACGACGTTGGCGACGGTGAGGGAGCGCGTGTAGAAGAGGAAGACGTCGCCGGTGGAGAATACCAAATATCTGTGTTGGACCTGGTCTCCTTGTGTGTGATGTGGCTTGCGTGCCCTTTTATTCAATGTGTCTTCCATGGGTTATTGTCTATGTCCACGCTATACTATATCTAGGATCGATTTACGGACACTCCTGATAGATACTCCGGCAGGACACCTTTTCAAGTGTGCCGGTTATGCCCCGTAGCCACTTTACTACAGTTTGATTCCACCGGTGTTCATACAGCCCTTGATTTAAACTCCAATTATGTATGTTCATTGTGCCGTCTCCATTTTTAATTATTGATAATTGCGCTCGTCAAGGTACGCTGGATGGTGATCCAACAGGTCCCACTAACACTAAACCTCCCCACACCCAGAGCCGGTGTACTAGTTGCACACTTGATATATGTAAGGCCTTGACTGACAATTTGCAATGCAATTTGTCAATAGCACTGAGAACAGAAATATATAGTGAAATGGGATAGGTAGTTACACTGTAACATACCTAAGAACAGAATGGACTAAGATAAAGAGTACAATGGCACTACTAACTATGGATATGAAGCAATAGTCATGTGAGTACCATGACACCTGCCCCCTACTTGTAAGGCTGCGTAAGAGAGCAGGAAATGCAAGGAGCAGTCAAAAAGAAAAAGTAAAGTAAAAAAAGAAAAGGGGACACTACCCCTGCCTTCTCACCTGCTTCTTCTTCCCCCACACCCACTCATTCTCTTGGAACTTTTGGATTATCTCCATAGCATGAAGCATGCCATATTCTTTGAGCCACTTGTCCTCGCTCTTATTGTATCCCTTCAACCGCACTAAGAACTCCTTCACCCCCCCTCTCATTTTTTGTTCTTGCAAGTTTCATTTGATCTCCACTTTGTTGCCTGTCTCCATCTGCACCAGGGGAAGGGGCTCTTGCTGTCAATCCAGGATTGTGTCTTTGCATGCTGGCACCAAGCAAGAAACATGGAAAATATTGTGGATTGACCAGCCATCTGGCAGGAACAATCGTTAAGCCATATTGGATATCTTCTATGCAATTTTGAAGGGCCCAAACTGCTTGAAATCCAGTTTGTGGTTGGGGTGGTTAGAGTGCAGATCTGCATGTTCTAGGAACACACAGTCTTCCACCACATAGTCTGTCATGACCCGCTACCAACCCCTGGGACTCCAACCCTCCCCAAAACAACCCCCACGACTGCCCTGGGCCTGGACTGCTACCCAGCCAACCCCCTCGGCAGCCCCCAGCCATCACCGCCCATCACCACCACCAGCCACTGCCACTCTCAGCATCCTCTTGGCCATCACCGCTGTGACCGCCACATCAGTGCTGGCCTCGGCTATCACACCACCCATAACCGCCACATCAGCACCAGCACCAGCAACACTCGACATCCCCCCAGCCTGTGCTGAGACCCCCATCATGCATCACGATCATGCATCACTGCAGACCTGACCTCCACACGCTGCGCCTTGCTCTTGCTCCCCTCCTCACCGCCCTGCCACCGCCTGTCTCTGTGTTCCCAGTGCGAGACCTTTGCACTGCATAACATGTCTCAACCCCCACCCATCCTGCACAACCCCTGGGTCTCACCCCAAGCCCTGGCGCTGTGACCCGCTGCTGGAACCCGGGCCTGAGCCCCAGGGCCTACCTGCTGCGTAGTATATAGGTCATAGAGTAGTAAGTAGTACTCTAATCTTGATATTACTGTAACTCCTGTACTGTTTTGTTGTGTTTTGTCTCTATTTCATATTCTCATGCATTCTGGTCTCGTTATTTTCACTTTGCTTCGTTTCTTGTTGTACTCATCTCATATTGTCTCCTTTCATTGTCTCTATTTGTCTCTTACTCTAATTTCACTCTGCTTGCTCCTCGTCTCTCTATCAATTCTAAGTTCTCTTGTCTTTTCTGTCTCTGGTCCCCAATCTTGACTTGTCCTGTTTCCTTTCCCCTTATCTTATCTCAACCCCTTCCCCCTTTTGGTTTACTTAATCTCCGTGCCTCTGTTTCCATCCCCAGGACTCACTAAGTCCCCATGCTCATCATTTCTTCGAACCCTGGGACTCGCTCACGCACCAGTGCTCGCTCATTCCAGCCTCCTGTATCCCTGGGACTCGCAACTACCCCTCAGCACTCATCCTCCACCCACTCTGGCACTTGCCCCCTTCTCCGGCATTACCAGCACTTCCCTACACGCCTCTCCTGCCCTGCTTTGGTCTCCTATGCCTGTGCCCTACCGGTACTCTGCATCTGTGGACACAGTGATCACCATGTAAGGTACTCGCCCAGTGGACTGAGCCCCCGTGGTCAGCAGAACCTGACATAGTCCAGTGACTTGTTGACCCACGCATCATGGAATCGCTTCATCCTTGCTGCTGCCAGCTCCAGCAAGCCTCTCAGCTCCTCCTGCACCTCACAAATCCTATCAAGCCATGCATCAGCCTTTGGCACCATTTGGGAGTTGACTGGGTCCATGGAGAAGCTTGGATTATAGGCATATTCTGCATAAAAGGGAGACATACCCATTGCTGAATTCACCCGATTGTTGTAAGCAAATTCTGCAAAGGGGAGCCACTGCGTCCAATCATCCTGGTAATAATCAATGAATGCCTGCAGGTAAACCTCAAGCGCTTACTTCACCCTCTCCATCTGTCCATCTGTCTGCAGGTGGTGTGCTGATGACAATGTCAGTTTAATCCCCAACCTCTCCTACATCCTCTGTATGTAGTGTGCCACAAATTGTGGACCTTGATCTGAGATAAATTTCTTTGGCATTCCATGCAGGCACCATATGTACTCCATGAACACATCACACATCACAGCCATGTTGTCTGTGGAGCATGCCTCCCAAGAAGTGCACCCTCTTTGTTGACTTATTGCAGATGACTTGTATCATATTGCACCCACGTGATGCTGGGAGGGGACCTGTAATCTGTTGACACATGCTGCCATGGCTCACCCAGGATTTTGAAGGGTTGTAAAGGCCCATACGGCTTCTGGCATCTTGGCTTGATATGCTGACACATATTGCATTCTTCTACATAGCAATGCATGAACTCTGACATCTGTGGTGAATAGTATCTCCTTGCTATTAGGGCAGTATGCTTGCACATCCTGCGTGCCTCACTGGAATCAAGTTGTGGTACAGTTGCAGGATAAGACACTTTACCTCCTCATCATAAGGAACATACACTAAATCACAAAAACGGACCAGCCCATCCTCCACCACAAAGTCCTTGAATTGTGACCTCACCAATGCTGGGGCGCTGTCCATTGATAGAATTGGCATGAGCTTGGAGTCATCTGGAGTCGCTGTTCTAATTTTCTCCAGTATACTGCCTGTCATGACCTGCTACTGACCTCTGGCACTTAGCTCTGGCCCTGGTACTCCAACCTCCCAAACTGGCCTGCATGACCATCCTAGGCCCAGACCGCTACCTGGCCAGCCACCTTGGCAGCCCTTGGCCATCACCAGCCATCACCACCACCAGCCACTGCCACCCCCAGCACCCCTCAGCCCTGCAATTGCCACATCAGCACCAGCCTTGGCTATCTCCAGCACTTCCTCCAACTGCAGCCACCACATCAGCGCTAGCGCCAGCAAACTCCAGCACTCCCCCCAGCCCATGCTGAAGCCCCCTGGCTACTCCTGATATGCCCATCATGCATTACAACCATGCATCACTGCCAGTCTGACCTCCACATGCCACGCTCCACTCCTGCTTGCCTCCTTGCCTCCTTGCCATTCCATGCCTCCACGCTTCCAAAGCAAGACTTTCCTTTGAAGAGTTTCCTTTGTGCTGCAGAGTTTTGTGTTTTGTTCTCTGTCTCATTAGTCCTGTGTGCCCTGGTTTCCATTTCTTGACCTATCTCTTTTTTGTATTGTACTTGTCTTGTCTTGTCTTGTCTTGTTTCTACTCATCTCTACTCATCTTGTACTCTCAATCTAACTCTGCTTCATCTCTCTTCCTTTGCCTCAAGTTTCTAAGTCTCATCTCTACTCTCTCATCTCTCACCTTTGTCTCCACTCATTCTATTTCCCCTTTCCTCTATCTTATCTCGACTCTTTCCCCTTTTGGCTTGCTTAGATCCCCGCACCCCCCTGCCTTTGATCCCAGGACTTGCTAAGTCTCCTTGCTTGCCTTGGCTATTCACCAGCCCTGGGACTTACTCACACAACGGTGTGCATTTCCACCTCTTCCCTCACATCTCTGAGACTTGTGCCTACCCTGGCACTTGTCTTCCACCCTCCTTCCTCATGCCCAGCACTTGCATTCCTACTCCAGCATGACCAGTGATCCCTTGCTCAACTGCTGCTCACATCCCTGGCCCCACCTTGGTCTTCTATGCCCCACACTCTTGACAGTACTGCTGCATTTGTAGACATTGTGTGCGCCATGTAAGGATTTGCTCAGTGGACTGAGCTCCCATGGTCAGCAGAACCTGACACTGCCATCCGCTAAAATTGCCTGTGCTGCTGCCACTCACACCACCACCTCCAACTCCTTGCAATGCTCCACCCTCACCACCACCCCCCTCTTCACCACCCTCTCCATTGTCAACACTGTCTGCCCACCATTGTCACATGTGTCTGTTGGAACCTCATGGTTGGGCCACTGTGACAACCTGTTTGGCCCAGTGCTGAGGTGTCCTGGTCAGTGTTGAATGACAAACACAAAGCAATTTAAGAAAAGGCTCCACCATGCCTGTTGCTTGCTCAGGTCCCTTGCCATGATAAAATACTTGAGATTGTGATGGTCAGAAAAAATGTTGACTAGAAATAGGCTGCCTTCAAGGTAGGGTTGCCACACCTTTAGCGCATGCACCACTGACAGCAGTTCTTTGTTGTGCACATCATAATTATGTTCCACAGGCTGCATGAACTTTGAAAAGAACGTGACTGGCCTCCGCTCCTCATCCTGTGCCTTCTGTGACAGCACCACACCCACCACAAAGTCCGACACATCAGTCTCAACTTGAAATGGCACATCTGTGTCTGGCATCATCTGTCACGACCTGCTACCAACCCCCAGGACTCAGCTCTGGCCCCTGGGACTCCAACCCTCCCCACGACCACCCCGGGCCCAGACTGCTACCTGGCCAACCCCCTCGGCAGCCCCCGGCCATCACTGGCCATCACTGGCCATCACTGCCACCAGCCACCGCCACTTGCAGCATTCCCTGGCCATCACCAGCCATCACTGCCTGTTGCCACCACAGCCACCACCACTTGCGGCATTCCTTGGCCATCACTGCTGTGACCACCACATCAGCGCTGGTCTTGGCTATCACACTACCCATAGCCGCCACATCAGCGCCGGCACCACCCATCACCCCCAGCCCACGCTGAGACCTCCATCACGCATCACGATCACGCATCACCGCTAATCCGACCTCCACATACCACGCCCTGCTCCCGCTCCCTCCTCACTGCTCCACCGCCGCATGTCTCTGCATTTCCAGTACGAGACCTCTGCGCTGCGCAACATGTCTCAACCTCACCTCGCCCTGCATGGCCCCCAAGTCTCACTCCAAGCCTCGGTGCCGTGACCTGCCACTGAAACCCAGGCCTGAGCCCTGGGGCCTACCTACTGTGTAGTATATAAGTCATAGAGTAGTAAGTAGTACTCTAGTCTTGATATTACCATAGCCCCGTACTGTTTTGTTGTGTTCTTGTCTCTATCTCGTTTTCTTGCACGTCCCAGTCTCATCATTTCTACTTGCTTCTTTTTCTTATTGTACTCGCCTCGTATCATCTCCCTGCCTCGTCTCTATTCATCTTGTACTCTAATCCATTCTACTTTGCTTCTTCTCCCCCTCTCTACTCTAAGTTCTTTTGTCTCTTCTGTCTCCAACTCCTTGTCTCAACTTAATCTGTTCCCTCTCTCTTTATCTTATCTTGACCCTTCCCCTTTTGGCCCGCTTGATTTCTGTGTCTCTGATTCCACCCCCAGGACTTGCTAAGTCCCCGTGCCCATTATCTCTTTGAACCCCAGGACTCGCTCACACACTGGTGCTTGCTCGTTCCACCCTCCTGTACCCCCGGGACTCGTGCCCACCCCTGGCACTCGTCCTCCACCCTCCCCAGCACTCGCCCACTCACTGGCGCTACCGGCACTCCCCAATACACTGCTCCTGCCCTACTTTGGCCTTCTATGCCCTGCGCCCTACCGGTGCTCTGCATCCATGGACATGGTGATCACCACGTAAGGTATTCGCCCAGTGGACTGAGCCCCCGTGGTCAGCAGAACTTGACATCATCAACACCAAAGCCCTGACAAAGGCCCTCTTCAATGCCTCAAATGCTGCCTGCTCCACCACCCTCCACCTCCATACGCAGTTCTTCTTCTTCAAGTCCTTGAGCGGCTTTGTGATCAAGTAGTCCTCCATGGAACAACAATAAAAATTGCAGAACCTTAGAAACTGATTTACATGCTGCAGATCCTTTGGAACAGGCCACTCAGTGACTCTGCTGACCTTAACTGGGTCCATGCCCACCTGGTCTGGCGATATCTTCAGTCTAAGGTAGTCCACCTCCTCTGTATAGAAAAAGCACTTCTCTGGCTTCAAGAACAAGTTGGCTTCTCAAAGTCATTGTAGGACCTCACAAATATGAGCATTGTGCTGCACTAGGCCAAACTGCATGACCAAGAATTCAAACTGCCTGTACCTCATCTGGAAAGATGTCTTACACTCATCTCCTTCTCTGATCTATATGTCATAATACCTCCACCACATATCCAACGTTGTAAAGACCTTTGCCACTTTCATTCAATCAAGGAGCTTATTTGTCAATGGAATTGGGTACATGTCCAGCCTCATCACCACATTCATTGCTCAGAAATTGACCACCAAGCATAGTGCCCCATCCTTGTTTTTTACAAAGAAGACCAGTGCACTACATGGGGCACTTGATTGTCAGATGTAGCCTTTTGCAAGGCTCTTGTCAATAAATTCACATAATGCCTTGAGCTCCACAAGCATGAGCTGGTACAGCCTGCCTGGAGGCAGTATCTCTGTGCCCTCCATCAACTTGATCTTCAAGTCATGACATGTATGCACTGGCAGTTGTTCCAATCTTTGCTTGTCAAAACCATCCAAGAACTTGTGAAACTCCCCAGGCACCATCTCCTTCACTGTTCTCTCCAAACCACTCTGCCACTGTGTCCTCCACCAACTCCTGTGAGAAACTCTGCCCTGCCACTCCCTGCACCAACTCTGGGCCCTCCAGCCCTCTTCATGACACCATATCCCACCTCTGCTCAAAGAACGCCCACCCCCCACTGCTTGTCTGCACCCTTGCCTCTACAAGCACAATTGCCTCCTCAATGCACACCCTTGCTACTTGGGCATTGGGGTTCTTTAACGGTCATAGTACCAGGCCATGTCATCCTTTGCCTTTGCCAGAGCAGCCTTGGCCTCCTCCTGCACCACATTCATCTGGTCCACAAATTCATTCACAAGTTCACAGCTTCGTTCTCCAAGGGCCAGGCCTGGGGCTCAAAGCCCATGCATGGGTGGCATCTGGTGTTCAGGAAGAAGGGTGACACCTGCATGAATGCATGACTGTGATTGTTGTACTGGAACTCAGCATCTGGAAGCAGCTCATCCCAGTTGTCCTGCTGCTCATTGCAGAAGAGGCAGAGGTACTGCTCAAGTTCCTGGTTCACATGTTCTATCTGGCCATTGGACTGTGGATGATGATGTGAATTGTAATTTATCTTATCTTATCAATAGTGTATCAGATGAGATTCAGATAGATATATTCACTTTGTTGTGCTGGGCTCAGTTACATGCATGCACACTTTTAAGTGACAAAATAATATAGTTTTGATTTGATATAAAATAAAGGTTTGGTTCACACAAAAGAGAGACCAATAAACCCAATTTTAATTCAAATACTAACACTAATTATTCCCCAATGAAGTCTTCCTGAAGTCAAACACTGCTCCTAGGCCTAAAGGTCCACTTGCTAGGGATCTCGTGCCGTGGCAAGCTGATTGCTTGCCCGACATCCTCAGTAACCTCCCTATTTATACCCTCCATGCTGTGCATGGACCAAGCACCGTTTGTGTGATTTTGTTGTGTTTTTGTGTGTACCCAGGGGGGGCTGCCGCCACCTTGGCATGCCCAGGCCTTCCAGAGGAATGGTTTAGCCTTATTCTGGCCAAACCCATCCCTCTGGCCCTGTTCTAGCTGGCCGGTCCTTCCCTTGTCCTCCATCCATCCCTCCCATGGGTTTGTGCATGTGGCATCAAGGTGGATGGTCTGCAGGCAAGCATAGGTAGTAGTGGTAGTTGGTAGATACAAAAACAGAGGTTCTTTGGTCACGATTGATGTCCCATCACTGGGTCAATGATCTGTGATAGTGGCCATTGCCAGGCACAGCCACCTGTCTGGCCAACTCCAAGATTGTGATGCAATCACCAAGATCTTGATATCATCACAGATCAGTGATCCATGATGGCAGCCATCACCAAGCATAGCCACCTGTCCAGAACATTGAGATCCTGATGTCATGATGGATTTATGATCTCATCACTTGGCAATCGCCTTTTTGCATCAGTCTCATTTTGACTTCTTTTTTGTCGACACAGTGTTTCCCACCACTGGTGTGGGATCAGCAGTTCTATTTCTATGAGGTACATCTACAATTTTTGACATTTTTATTGCGGCTTATAGTTTTCAGCTTTGCAATTACCATTGTATTAATGGTAGGCAGTGGAGGTATGGAGCTTCATGTTGAGAAGTTGGTAGAGTTCCTGGATGAACTCTGCTACAAACTGTGGGCCCTGGTCTGACATGTAGGCATCCAAGAGGCCACGGAGCTTCCAGACATTCTTCTGATACAGGTTTGCGGTGCACATAGCAGAGCAAGTGGTGTGGGTGGGGATGAAGTGCACTTGTTTGCCACAAAGATCCACTACTACCATGATGGCACCATAGCCGTGAGCATCAGAGACTTCTACAATGAAGTCCACCAAGGCTATGCTCCATTGTTCAGGTAGGATTGGTAGCGGTGATGATACTCAAAATTATACTAAGTGGTGTCTGAGTAGGCAGTCACAAGGCGTAAAGCGTTGGGCTCGCTAGTTGAGGTGAGCCAGGCAGGGTTCCAGAAAACAGGTTAGTGGAGGGCAGCAGTAAGGAAGTAGTGAGGGTAAGCTTAGCGTGGTCGCCAAGTGTAAGGTGCCTGCCACAGTTGCAAGGTGTATGAATGTCTAGTACACTGGCATAAACCCAGTGGCAAGACAAGGACACTGTATGAAAGTGCTCTTGGCGTAGAGTAGACTTATAAGAGACAAAATTGAGCTCTGAAGCCCAAGCGTAAGAGGTAACGGTGAAGGTAACTTCTGGCTGGATAGGCACAATGTTGCTATGGTTGTCTCCACCAGTGCCATGGTCTGCTCTCTGGGACAGTGCATCGGGTTTTTCCATACTCTGGACAGGCTTGTGGTGCAGCAAGAAATCAAAGTTGGCTAAGTACAGAGACCACCGGACCTGTTGATGGTTGAGCTTCTTGGCTGTTTGAAAATACTTGAGGTTCTTGTGATCAGTCCAAACCTCAAACTTATGCCAGGAACCCTCCAGGAAGTGCTGCCATTCTTCAAAGGCCTGGATGATGGCCAGCATCTCCTTGTTGTGAATCTTGTAGTTGTGCTCTACCACATTCAAGCTTTTGGAGTAGAAAGCCACTGGATGCCACTTCCCATCATCCAAGGACTGTTGCAACAAGACAGTCTCAGTGGCAAAGTTGGAGCTGTCTGCTTCCACCCAGAAGGGAGTGTCAGGTTCTGCTGACCATGGGGGCTCAGTCTAATGGATGAGTACCTTATGTGGTGATCACTGTGTCCACAAATGCAGAGTACCGGTAGGGGCATGAGGCATAGGAGACCAAAGCCAGGCAGGAGAGGTAAGTAGGGGATTGCCGGTAGCGCTGGAATAGGGGGCAAGTGCCGAGGATGGTGGAGGACAAGTGCCGGAGGTAGGCACAAGTCCTGGGGAGACAGGAAAGTGGAATGAGCAAGCGCCAGTGTGCAAGCGAGTCCCAGGGTTCAATGAAGTGATGAGTGCAGGGACTTAGCAAGTTCCAGGGATGGAAGTGGGAGAGTGGAGATTAAGCAAGCTGAAAGGGGAAAGAGTTGAGATAAGATAAGGGAAAGGGAAACAGAACAAGTCAAGATTGAAGGCTGGAGAAAGACGAGACAAGGGAACTTAGAGATTGGCAGAGAGATGAAGAGTAAAGCAGAGTGGAATTAGAGTATGAGACAAATAGAGGCGACAAATGGAGCAGATATGAGGCAAGTACAATAAGAAATGAAGCAGAGTGAGAATAGAGACCAGAATGCATGAGAATGCAAGATGGAGATGAAACACAATGAAACAGTACAGGAGTTACAGTAATATTAAGACTAGAGTACTACTTACTACTCTACAACTTATATACTGTATGGTAGGTAGGCTCCAGGGCTCAGGCCTGGGTCCCTAGTGGCAGATTGTGGTGCTGGGACTTGGGGTGAGACCCAGGGATTGCATGGGGTGGCAGAGGGGGTTGAGACATGTTGCATGGCGCAGAGGTCTTGTATTGGAGTGCAGAGGCATGCAGCAGCAAAGCTAGGGTGAGGAGGGGAGCAGAAGCGGGG
The DNA here is from genome assembly GCA_017657225.1 of Termitomyces sp. T69sscA. Taxonomy (NCBI): domain Eukaryota; kingdom Fungi; phylum Basidiomycota; class Agaricomycetes; order Agaricales; family Lyophyllaceae; genus Termitomyces; species Termitomyces sp. T69sscA. Next base: position 12,137 of record JAGGAQ010006409.1, read on the forward strand.
CGTGCAGAGATCAGGTCGGTGGTGATGCATGATTGTGATGTGTGACAGGGGTCTCAGCACAGGCCAGGGGAGTGTCAGGTGTTGCCAGTGCTGGCACTGATGTGGCGGCTGCAGTTGGAGAAGTGCCAGAGATAGCTGGGGTTGGCGCTGATGTGGCGGTCATGGGTGGTGATGGCCAGGGGAGTGCTGGTGGTGGTGGTGGCTGGTGGCAGTGATGGGTGGTGATGGCTGGGGGTTGCCAGGAGGGTTGGCCAGGTAGTGCTCCAGGCTTGGAAGGGTCATGGGGGTGATTTTGGGAGGTTTGGAGTCCTGGGGCTGGGCCTAAGTCCTGGGGGTTGGTAGCGGTCATGACAGGTAGAGTTGTCATCCAGGAAGAGGAGAACAGGCCTGGAGGTGACTGCTTGCTTGAGAGTGTCAAAGGCAGTCTGTTTTAGGGGCCCCCATCTCCAGGTGGCATCCTTTGCAGTGAGGTCAAATAGAGGGTGCACATGATGGGAGAAGTCCTGGATGGACCTCCAGTAGAAGTTGGTGAATCCTAGGAAGGCCTGCACCTCCTTCTTGTTCTTGGGCTCCAGCCACTCTGCCACATCTGCCACCTTCACTGGGTTCATCTCTGCAGCTCTGTGCAAGATGATTAGCCTCGAATACTCGATCCAGGTCTGCTCAAACTTGCACTTCTTCAGTTTGAGGTAGAGCTGATGCTGGTGGAGGTGTTATAAGACAAGATGCGTGACCCAGTGGTGCTCCTCAAATGTTTTAGTGTAGATGAGGATGTTATCAAGGTATATGCACACTACACCTTCTGCAATGAGGTCTTGGAAGATGTCGTTCATCATTGTCTGGAAAGTGGCCGGACTGTTGGTGAGTCCAAAGAACATGATGAGTAGTTCAAACAGCCCTCGATTGGTCCAGAAGGCAGCCTTCCACTCATCTCCTTTCTGAATGCGCACATTGTTGTAGCCCCACCAGACATCCAGTTTGGTCAAGTACCGTGCCCCCTGGAGGTTATTGATGAGCTTGGAGATGAGGGGGAGGGGGTCACAATTCTTCACCATCATGGCGTTAAGGATCCAGTAGTCCTGGATCAGCTGGAGCGAACTATCCTTCTTTTTGATCAAAAAGACCAGAGAAGCCATCAGTGACTTGAATGGGTAGATACAATCAGAGTCCGGGTTCTCCTGAAGGAAGGCATTGAGCTCCTTCTGCTCCTTAGGTGCTAATGGGTAGACCTTACAGCTGGAGTGTTTGGGGTCCAGCATCAATTCAATGGCATGGTCCCACTGCTTGTGCTCTGGGAGTGAGTCAAAGGAGGCCTTAAAGCATATGTCCTCAAAGCTATAGAGATACTGAGGAACCACATCCCAGAATGCCTGGGGCAGAGACTTGGTGGCAAATGCCTGAGCCAACTGCTGAGAAGTGGTCTGTCTGGCCTGGATTTCCTCAATGGGTAGTGGCAGGCACAGGGTGGTTGCATAGATCTGGTCCCCAACTTCTACTGCCCCATTTGATTACTGTCACAACCCACTACCAACCCCCAGGATTCCAACCCCCTCAAACCCACCTCCATAACCATCCCAGGCCTGGACCGCTACTTGACCAACCATCTCGGCAACCCTCGGCCATCTGCCACTAGCCACCACCACCCCCAGCATCCCCCCGGCCATCACTGCCCATGACTGCCACATCAGCGCCAGCCCTGGCTATCATACCGCCTGTGACTGCCACATCAGTGCCAGCCCTGGCTGTCCCCAACACTTCTCCAACTGCAGCCACCACATCAGCGCTGGCCTTGGCAAAACCCAGTGCTCCCTTCTGGTCTGTGCCAAGACCCCCATCATGCATTACAATCACGTATCACTGCCAACCCAACCTCTGCATGCCATGCCCTGCTTTTCCTCACCTCCTCACCACCTTGCTGCTATATGTCTCTGCGCTCCCAAAGCAAGACCTTCCGCACTGCACAACATGTCTCAACCTCCACTGCCGCCTTGCACAATCCCTGGGTCTCACCTCAATCCCCAGCACCGCAACTCGTCACTGGGACCTGGGCCTGAGCCCCAGGGCTTACATACCACACAGTATATAAGTTGTAGAGTAGCAAGTAGTACTCTAGTGTTGATATTACTGTACTTCTTGTCTTGTTTCTTTGTGTTTTGCCTCTGTCTTGTAGTCTCATGCGTTCTGGTCTCCATTTTTTGACTCTGCTTCATTTTGTATTGTACTTGTCTCATATCATCTCCTATTTGTTGTCTCTACTCGTCTCTTACTCTAATTTTATCTCTGCTTTACTCTCTCTTGCCTTCAACCTCTAAGTTCCCTTTTCCTCTTTCATCTCTCGCCTCAAGTCTCAACTTGTTCTGCTTTTCCTTCCTCTTAGCTTATCTTGACTCTTTTCCCTTTTGGCTCATTTGATCTCCACATCTCTCGCTTCTATCCCCATGACTTGTTAAGTCCCCATGCTCACCCCAGCTCTCTACTTGCTAATCCCTGGGACTCGCTCACACACCAACGCTTGCTCATTCCATTCTCTTGCCTCCCTGAGACTTGCGCCTAACCCTGGCACTTGCCCTCCACCCCTCGCTCGTGCCCCCAGCCCCACTCCGGTCACGCTCCTGCCAGTGCTCTCCGTATGTGAACACAGTTCTCACCACATAAGGCACTTGCCCAGTGGACTGAGCCTCCATAGTCAGCGGAACCTGACAGTTAGATGCAATGTACTATATGCATGGCAAGTACTTTCAATGAGTGCAGGGCATAGGAGATCAAGAGATAGGGCTGGAAATGCAACAAAACTAAGGACAAGAAGTACCAGCTATGTCCAAGGGTAGTGTGTGGGAGGGACAAGCATCAGCAATGTGTGAAAAAACAAGGAATGAGTTCCAGGGCTGTAAGCAAGTTCTGGAGGCAATAGACAAAGGGCCAAGATGAGTAACAGAGATAGACAAGTCTTGGAATCAGAGATGGAAGGCACAGGGATCAGCTAAGCTAAGATAGGAAAGACTTCAGGTGAGAGATAAAAAAAGAATGGAAGTGAAAGAGTCAGAAGTAAGATGAGATAGAGATAGATTGGAAAAGAGCTTAGAGAATTGAGTCAAGGCAGAGAGTCAAAAAGAAATAGATTGCATGAAATATAAGGCAATTAGTAGTGAAGAAAGATGAGGCAATACAAGACGATCATGAAATGAAATGAGATGAATGAGGTGATATAAGGTAAAAGTGACAAAACTGAGGAAACTAGGACTAAGAGCATGATTAAAAACAGTAACAGAAGTAACAACAATATCAAGACTACTGTATCAAGTGCTACACTAGCAGTGGGTAAGCTTTGCTAGGACTTCAAGTATGGTTTGGAGATTGTGTGAGGCTAATGTAGATGTCAGCAGTGCTTGTGCAGCGTAAAGGAAGCTTTCAAAAAGGGAGTGTTGCTTTGGGAGCATGGGAGGGAGAATTTATAAAATGATAGTAGAGCAAAGAATCAAGTGGAAAAGGTGCAAGTTATAGACTGGAGATGATGCATGTGATGCAATGATTGTGATGTGTGATGGGTGCTTGGTGATGATTGGGGAGGGTGTTGGTATAAGCTGGGAGAAGTGCTGAGAATTGCTGAATTTCCTTACTCATACTGTAGCTCTTCTAAGAATATACATATGTCTTTTTAAAAAAAGTGTAAGGAAACTGTATAGTCCCAATTCAATAGTTCAGCTTGAATTGCAATTGCAAGACAAATAACAGGGAGGTTCAATTTTGATTATGCTGAATTACTCTTGATTCCACTTTCTTATTTGTAACAATTATCAACTGTAAGTAGTATGCTGATGCGAAGTTGATTTATTTTTAATCTTACTGGTAAGATTAACTGATTAGATCAGTATAAATCTATTCACTTAGTTGCGTCGGGCTCAGTTACACGCACGCACACTTTTAGTAGACTGAATAATAGTTTTTATTTGAAGTTAAAATTAAGTTCTCGTTCACACAAATTGGGAACA
>JAGGAQ010006410.1:0-16064 GCA_017657225.1 Termitomyces sp. T69sscA
GGGTTCCAGCAGCGGGTCGCGGCGCCGGGGCTTGGGATGAGACCCGGGGGCCACGCAGGACGGGGCGAGGCCAAGACATGTCGCACGGAGGTCTCGTAGTGGAAGCGCAGAGACATGCGGTGGTGGTGCTGTGAGGGGGGAGCGGGAGCGGGGCATGGCGAGCAGAGGTCGGCGGCAATGATGCGCGATCATGATGCGTGATGGGGGGTCTTGGTGCGGGTTGGGGGCGATGGGTGGTGCCGGCGCTGATGTGACGTGATAGCCGAGACCTGGCGCTGATGTGGCGGTCACGGCGGTGATGGCCGGGGGGTGCCGCGAGTGGCGGTGGCTGTGGCGTTGATGGGCGGTGATGGGCGGTGATGGCCGGGGGAATTGGCCGAGTAGCGGTCCGGGCCCAGGGCGGCTGTGGGGGTGGTATTGGGAGCGCTGGAGTGCCGGGGCCGGGGCTAAGTCCCGGGGGTTGGTAGCGGGTCGTGACACTAGGTAATTTGTTAGATGGAGACTTAGTGGGATGACATGGAATTACTTTCTTGTCTTATGTGGTATTTTCTTTTTCTTTTATACTTATGTTGCCACCATACAGTGGTATGTTTTCTTTTCTCATCAAACCTTATTTTATTTTGCCATTGATTGTCCAAAACCAAAATCACCCTTAGTCATCTCCACTATTGTATCTAACACTAAGGACTTATTGTGTATACTTTTCTATATGATTAGTTACTATTGTACCATTGATTATCATTCCTAATATAACTTTGAATTTCCCTCTGCTAGTTGTGTGATCGAGCTACAACTCCTGGAGGTCACCCTTACAACATCATCCATCCAATCTAGGAAGAAGAGTGACATTTGAGTGGCTGCATGAATGTGGTTGTTGTACTGGAACTTAGCCTCTGGAAGCAGCTCATTCCAATCATCCTGATGCTCAGTGCAAAAGAGGTGGAGGTACTGCTTGAGCTCCTGGTTTATGTGTTTTGTCTGACCATTGGACTGTGAATAGTAGACAGTGGAGGTGTGAAGCTTCATATTAAGCAGTTGGTAGAACTTTCTGGTGAACTCCACTGCAAACTGTGGCCCCTGGTCAGATATAGGCATCTGAGAGGCCGGGGAGCTTCTAGACACTCTTTTGGTATATGTTGGCAGTACCTATGGTGGAGCAAGTGGTGTGGGTTGAGATGAAGTGTGCTTGCTTGCTGCAAAGGTCCACTATTACTATAATGGCATTATAACTGTAAGCATCAGGGAGCTCTACACTGAAGTCCACCAAGGCTATGCTCCATTGTTCCATGGAGACTGGTAGTGAGGGGAGTTGTCTAGTGGGATGGCAGTGCTGAGGCTTGATCTGGAGGCAAAGGTCACACATATTGATGTAGGATCCAATGTACTGAGACATCTGAGGCCACCAGTAGTTCTGGGACACTAGCTCCAACATCTTCCATTGGTTAGAGTGTACAGCAATGTGGAAGTCATGGTGCTGCTTGACAATCCTCTGATAGAGCTCAGGGATGTTAGGCACATAAATGTGGTCTCAGAAGGTCAGGAGCCCATCTTGGAGAGCCCATTCATCTGTGCAGACCAACTTCCAACTTCAGAGCCATAGCCACTTGAGCCACAATATCCTCATGGCAGCCATCCCAGTTTCTCCATCAAATGTCCTGAAGGATGTCAACCTCTGCTCCCTGGGCAGCCAAGCCTTCCATGGCCTGGATAGTGAACAACTCTGGCTGGAAGAGCACAATGTTGCTGTTATCATCTCCTCCTGTGCTATAGTTTGCTCTTCAGAACAGAGCATCGGGTTTTTCCATACTCTGGCCTGACTTGTAGTGCAGCAAAAAGTCAAAATTAGCTAAGTACAAGGACTACTGGGCCTGTTGATGGTTGAGCTTCTTAGCTATTCAGAAGTACTCAAGGTTCTTGTAATCTGTCCAAACCTCAAACTTGTGCTGTGCACCTTTCAGAAAGTGCTGCAATTTCTTGAAGGCCTGGATGATGGCCAGCATTTCCTTGTCATGGATCTAGTAGTTGTGCTCTACTGCATTCAGGCTCTTGAAGTAGAAGGCCACTGTCAGGTTCCGCTGACCACGGGGGCTCAGTCTACTGGGCGAACCACCTTACAGTTATTCACCGTGTACAAACACAGAGCACCGGGAGGAGCGCGAGGCGTGGGAGACCAAAGCGGGGTGGGGGGTGGTGCATGGAAGAGTGCCGGTAGCACCGGTGGGCGGAACAAGTGCCGGGGAGGGTGAAGGATGAGTGCCGGGGGTTGGCGCGAGTGCCGGGGGTGCAAGAGAGGGAGACGAGCGAGCGCCAGTGAGCGAGCAAGTCCCAGGGATCAAGAGAAAATCAGATGTGGGGACTTAGCGAGTCCCAGGGATAGAAGCAAAGCCGGGGAAGTCGGATAGCCAAAAGGGGAAAGAGTCGAGATAAGATAGCGGGAGATGGAAACAATTAAGTCAAAGAGAGGAGCCGGGAATGGAGAGTCAAGAGAACTTAGAGTAGAGAAGAGAGAAGAGAACAACGAGAATAGATTAGAAGTATGAGACAAGTGGAAATGAGGCAGATAGTCAAAACAAGACGAGTACGAGAAAAGAAGCAAGTAAAAGTGATGAGACCGGGACACGCGAGAGACAAAACAGAGATGAAAACACAACAGACAAGACGGGGTTACAGTAATATCAAGACTAGAGTACCTACTTACTACTCTGTGCCTTATATACTACGTAGTACGTATGGCCCGGGGGTCAGGCCCAGGTTCCAGCAGCGGGTCGTGGCGCTGGGGCTTGGGATGAGACCTGGGGGCCATGCAGGACGGGGCAAGGTTAAGACATGTCGCACAGCGCGGAGGTCTTGCACTGGGAACGCAGAGACACATGGTGGTGGTGCGGTGAGGAGGGAGCGGGAGCGGGGTGTGGCGTGCAGAGGTCGGCGGCAGTGATGTGCAATTATGATGCGTGATGGGGGTCTCGGCGTGGGTCGGGAGTGACGGGTGGTGCCGGCGCTGGTGTGATGTGATAGCCGAGATCCGGCGCTGATGTGGCGGTCATGGCGGTGATGGCTGGGGATGCCGCAGGTGGCGGTGGCTGGTGGCGTCGATGGGCGGTGATGGGCGGTGATGGCCGGGGGAGTTGGCTGGGTAGCGGTCCGGGCCTGGGGCGGTCGTGGGGGTGGTTTTGGGGGGTTGGAGTCCCGGGGCCGGGGCTGAGTCCCGGAGGTCAGCAGCGGGTCATGACAGCCACTGGGTGCCACTACCCATCATCCTGGGACTGTTGCAATAAAACAGCTCCAGTGGCAAAGTTGGAGCTGTCAGCTTCCATGTGGAAGGGGAAGTTGTTATCCTGGAAAAGGAGAACAGGCTTGGAGGTGACTGCATGCTTGAGAGCATTAAAGGCAGTCTGCTCCAGTAGTCTCCAGCTCCAGGCAGCATCCTTTGCAGTGATGTTAAATAAGGGCAAGCGTGATGGAAGAAATCTTGAATAAACCTCCAGTAGAAGTTAGTGAAGCCTAGAAAGGCCTGCACCTCCTTCTTATTCTTGGGCTCTGGCTACTCTGCTGATGATGCCTGGAAATTGTACTTAGTAGTATCTGGGTAGTGTTAGGAGACCGGTCTCTGGACCATATCCAACTCTACCACGAGCTTAGTCCAAGGACATGCCCACTCTTAGCACATCTAAATGACTGCTCAGCCCACCCTATCCCCTTCTGTCTTCTATTAATCAGCCTTGATGAGTCATATGCATGGACCTTATTCAGCATCAATTATTGTTAGTCATACTCCATTACATACCGAGGCCTGATTAGTTAAACAGTATTAGTAACTGCACAACCACCAATGTAGTATATATAGGCAGCCTGTGGATAGAATATCCTCAGGCTGAATAAGTGCACAGCAGGCCTTGATGGCAGCACACTCCAAAGCTTGGGCCCAATGCTTTTCCTTGACTTTGGTTGACAGATGGAGCACCTCCAGGGACATCAGCTTATGGTTATCTTGCCCTTGGTTCAGTCTATTTCAAAGTTGTGCTCTTGAGCCCAAGTGAAGCTGAGGATCATATCCTGCTTCCCTAAGCTGGTGACTACAAAGACTGCATTTAGCATAGGTTTGGTAGCAGAGGACTAAATCTACTACAGAGCTGATAGCACCTGCTTCATTGAGTGTTCTGTCAATATTAAACATTGGAATGGGTTTGGAAAGTGGTTGTGTGGTCAGGCCATGGCATTTTACAAATTCCATGTCTAGAAACAGTCCCATCACTCCACTATCCAGGAGGGTGGCAACTTCATAGATTTGTTGCATGTCTGTGGTCTTGATCTCCATGTCAAGGCACAGCAAGTTTGCAGAGGAAGTTGAGGCCACCACATACTGCCAAGGCAGTTGCTGTTCTCAGGCTGGAGGGCCACACAAGTGGGGCTTGAAAGGTGTGAAAGAGCATGGCTTAGAGTTTGGAGGTGGTGTTTGTATGTCTGAAAGGGGAAGTAGAGGTTCATCTGCCTAAGAATGATTGTGTAACAGGCTGTCATAGCATAATGCATGCACAGCACACATGTTAACGCTTATATAAAGATAACATCTTATATTCACAACATAACTAGTCTAAATCCAATATTTGGTCTGATTCAGCTACTGTGTGATAGATGCAAGATAGTTCTAGCTTCCTAACAAATGTTACATTTTTTTGAATCTTCTGCTATCGGCTAAAGACTCTGGGCTTTTGGTTACTACTTAGGGCAACAATCAAAACTTCACAAATTCTCTAGTGCCATGTCAGCAAACATGTCTCATATCTGGGTCAGGTGATAAAAAGCTGATGCATCCTGGTATAAGTGACTCACCTGTTCTTCAAGCAGATCAGATGCAAACAGCATCAGTATATTAACCTCTGCCAAAACAGGATAAAAAGGCTACTTGCAAGACCAGCGAGAGCTATGGGATGCCAGGCATATTATCCATGTCACAGATGATGTTAATAGTCAATCTGGGGTCAAGACCAGAGGAATGGTCTGCAGTGTCAGGGGCCAGTGTTCCAGCAAGCCAGGTGGCTTCGCTACTTTATCCACACTCACTTTTTCCATCAGAAATTGACACATTAGAAATGGCATAACATGTTTCCTCTTCACTTTTTCCTAAGGAAACACAATTGGGTGCCAGCAATGCCAGTTGTACCCAGCGCTGCACATAATACAACTGACTGGCTGGGGGAGGACACCCAATATCTAGAATCTGCACAGGGAAGCGCATTGGCGCATAGTACACCGTTTTGGTTGTATCACAACAGACGGGGACCATTCAATATATCAATTGACTCAGAAGAATTGGCAAAGGTGACACAAGAGGAGATAGGAATTCTGGTCAACCAAATGGCTACTGGAACTAGCATGACTGTGGATAGGCAGGTGGCCCAGCCACCTATGGCTGCAAAAGGGAAGGAGAAAAGGGGCAAGAAGCCGCTGTAAGGGCAACCTCTGGAAGTTGCAGCTCAATCACACAACTAGTAGAGGGAAATCTGAAGTTATATTAGGCATGATAATCAATGATACAATAGTAACTAATCACCTTGCAGAGGGAAATCTGAAGAAAACAAGTCTAAAAATTCTCCGCTGCTTGGTGCAGTGCATCAGCGGGCAGCAGAGGTGTAGAAACAACTGTACAGGTAAATGGAGCTAACTTTAACCTTGGATAATGTTTGAACAGGGAGTGCGGGAAGTTCTGGGGCTTTCTTAAGAAAGAAACAACCTCCAAAGATCTCTGGAGGTCTAGAGTGAGCCCTAGAGGTTCCAGAAAGTGGTGTAGTGATGTGCCAAAAATGGGGGTTGAATGGAAGGTCCCTGACACATGCCTTGCACATATAGCAGGCTTTTAGCGCTTGGCGACTATGCTAAGCACCACCCTCATAACTCCTTACTGCTGTTCTTTGCTAACTCGTCTTCTGGAACCTACCCATACCAAGCTACAAGACTTCTACTGGCGGTTCCCAACAAGCCCTGGGACCTCCAGGACTAGTGTTCATGGATAACATTAGTGGGCATAACTCCTACCTCTGGTTTCATCAGGTTTTCAACTCCTACTAAGACCCCTACATGTTTCCTTGCATAATTTACCTCTTAATTCTCACAATTCTCAAATAAACTCAGATATGATAAGAAAGTGTTATCAAATACAGCTACAAATACACAAATAGTACATAAAAAGTTCAAAAGTTTGAAGACTAGGGTAGCATGGGAGCTCAACAGATAGTTGACTCCTTTGTCCCTCCACATCACTCCACTCTCCCCCCTGCTTTTAGCCTTACAATTACTATTGCCATCTCCATCTGGGCTGCCAACAATGCTAGATAGTTGTCTTGCAATGGCAGCAACTCCCTCACATTGACTGCCATCTCCATTCAAGACCTCGGAGCCATTGCATTCTGCCGCTGGTGCCCCACCAACAGTAAATCTAGCTAGAGCATGCCATGGTCCAGCTCTGCAAGTAAGTCAAAGGGCATCTGCCCAATGCCCTCTCAGAGTGACATCTGAGCCACAAGGAGCAATCAGTGCTCCTGGTCCCAACCTGTGCCAACAATCAGCTAAGGTAAAAATGAAAGATCACTTATGTAGGACACACTCTCTGTCACAACCCGCTACCGACCCCCGGGACTCAGCCCCAGCCCCGGAACTCCAGCACTCCCAAAACCACCCCCACAACCACCCCGGGCTCGGACCGCTACCCAGCCAACTCCCCCGGCCATCACTGGCCATCACCACCCGTCAACGCCACAGCCACCGCCACTCGCGGCACCCCCCGGCCATCACCGCCGTGACCGCCACATCAGCGCCGGGTCTTGGCTATCACATCAATCAGCGCCAGCACCACCCGTCACCCCCAACCCATGCCGAGACCCCCCATCACACATCATGATCGCGCATCACTGCCGCCGACCTCCGCATGCCACGCCCCGCTCCTGCTCCCTCCTCGCAGCACCACCACCGCGTGTCTCTGTGCTTCCAGTATGAGACCTCTGCGCTGTGCAACATGTCTTAGCCTTGCCCCGTCCTGTGCGGCCCCCGGGTCTCATCCCAAGCCCCGGCGCCACGACCCGCTGCTGGAACCCGGGCCTGACCCCCGGGCCATACGTACTACGTAGTATATAAGGCGCAGAGTAGTAAGTAGGTACTCTAGTCTTGATATTACCGTAACCCCGTCTTGTCTGTTGTGTTCTCGTCTCTGTTTTGTTTCTTGCGTGTCCCGGTTTCATTACTTTACTTGCTTCTTTTCTCGTACTCGTCTCGTTTCGACTCTCTATCTCGTCTCCACTCATCTCATACTCTTAATCCATTCTCGTTGTCCTCTTTTCCCTTTTCTACTCTAAGTTCTCTTGACTCTGCGTTCCTGGCTCTCTCCTCTTCGACTTAATTGTTTCCATCCCCCGCTATCTTATCTTGACTCTTTCCCCTTTTGGCTATCCGACTTCCCCAGCTCTGCTTCTATCCCCGGGACTCGCTAAGTCCCCACGTCTGGTTTTCTCTTGATCCCCGGGACTTGCTCGCTCACCGGCGCTCGCTCGTCTCGTTCTCTCACACCCCCGGGACTCATGCCAACCCCCAGCACTCATCCTTCACCCTCCCTGGCACTCGTCTTACCCCCGGCGCTACCAGCACTCTTCCACGCACCACCCTCCGCCCTGCTTCGGTCTCCTACGCCTTGCACTACTCCCGGTGCTCTGTGTTTGTGCACGGTGAATAGCCGTAAGGTGGACTCGCCCAGTAGACTGAGCCCCCGAGGTCAGCGGAACCTGACACTCCCAACACAACACCACCTCCACCAGTGCTCAGTTTTGCTGCTCAATTGCTTCTCACTTCACTGTCTGTGCTGCCTTTGTTTTCTGACCCTTCTCTGGCGCCACCTCCACAACCCTTGCTTCCAGGTCCGCCACCTAGGCCCACAACACTGCCACTTCCACCTCGTGTTTCCTCACTGCCATCAACATCACATCTCGGTCTCACTAAGCAATGTCCCAGTCCATCGCTGCCACTTTTACTCCATCCTCCCTTCTTTCTGCCTGTGTGAATGACTCCTGCAATGATCAGCACAACTGCACATTTGATTCTAACAGCCTCCTCTTGACCAGCTCTTTCAGAGCAGCCCATAGACGTATTGAAACAGTGAGAAGATGTGAGGCCCTGGCAGACTTGCCAACAATGTGTCACCCTAGGGCCTCTTGCTTAGGCCCACCTTTGGAGATGGAGATGCTTGCCACTTGCCCTTGGTGACTGCCAACAGCCTCTGCCTCTTGTCTGGCAGATCCACCTTGACAAGCAAGGCCAGGGCTGACTCCTCCTCTCTCTTGTTGGACTCCTCCCCAGACCTGGCATGACTCTTCCTGCTCTCCTCAGTACACAAAGCCCTCTCACCACCTACCACACCTGCCACCCATGACTTAGGCCCACCCTCCATCTGCCCCAGCACACACTCCAATGCCCACCTCTGCTCAGCTGACATGCATGATGCCTGCCACAGCTGCAACATGGAATACCTCTTGTGCTTGGACTGGCACAAAAAGCACACAGACAAGTTCTGGCAAGCCCCTGCCACCAGTGCCTTGAACTTACATGCTGTGCTGCAGCGGGCACAAAACAAACACTAACAATTTAGTCAAGCTTAGGAGACAGGGCAGCAAGAGCAGCTCACCAGACCCTGGTTGCAACACCATGCCAATGTTAGTGGACCCCAGGCACAACCAACCACTGCTGCAAATTGCTCAGACGTAACATTGGTCTGAGCTATCCACTGGGCCTCCAGGATGGGACAAAATACTCTGAGAGCTATAGAGAGCCAAGAGGGGTACATCGGCAACACCAATGCAGTTTGAGTGGGCTGTCAGGGCACCACAATATTCTGGAGCACCTATAATGGCCCCACCATGGAGGGAGATAGCTCTAAAGGACACGACTTAAGTAAGTGAGCCAGGACAAAAACAACTAATTTACAACCATGCTTTGCCTCCACATGACAACAAGCTCAGCAACGCTCAAACAAGGCTTGGTGCTCTTTATAGGCCACCTAGGCACTAGTGTTGCTCTCATGGGAAGGGGGAGGAGTAGAAGACAAGGACAAGCTAAACAACAACATGAAGGAAGGAATGGTTGAAATTTAGCAAAGTTTTTTTTTTTCTTTTTATTGCATATGGAACTTCTTGATAGCCACCAGACTTTGACTTTGATGCTAGAAGCAGCACAGCCACTCACAACTGCCATGCATTTCAAGGGTCTCAACGCTGAAGGATGTCAAGTTCTGCTGACCATGAGGGCTCAGTCCACTGGGCAAATTCCTTATATAGTGCATATGATGTTCACAGACACAACATACTGTCGAGTGCACGGAGCATAGAAGACTGAAGCAGGACCAGGAATGTGAGCAAGGAATTGCCAATCATGCTGAACAGGAGTATAAGTGCTGAGAATGGAGAAGTAAAGTGAAAGACAAGTGCCAGGGTAAGCGTGAGTCCCAAAGATGTGAGGAAAGAGGATGAAGCGAGTGCCAGTGTGCAAGCAAGTCCCAGGGTTTAACAAATAGAAGGCCAAGGTGGGTACAGTGATAAGACCCAGGTTGTATCAAGAAGTGTACTAATGATTTTCCTGGCACAACCGCATGGATTAGTGGTTAGCACCTCTATGGATTACTGGCCACCCCCTTCAAGAGCTGAGGTTCGAACCCCGGGGCCCACCTTTGGCATAATTTTTACCAGTTTTGTCGGCGTTGCCACCGTTCCCTAGTAACTGCCATCATTCCACTATATTGACATTTGGGCGATTCCATACTTATTTTTGACATTTTTTTGACATGGCAGACAGCTTGACTGATGCCGTTAGGCATCGCTAAGAGCTGATGGACAGTTTCCTATATAAAAGATTGTGGCCTGTTGTTTACCTACTAGTTCCCCATGTTAGCGCCTCAAGGGTTGCCAACGGCGACCTCGCCTACACTTTACTATATATACTGTACTCATAGCATGCAAAATAACAAGTTACCTTCACCAATGCCTCTTATGCTTGAGCTTCAGAGCTCATTTTAGTTCATTCTCAGTTTACTCTATGCCAAGCACACTTTTGCACAGTGTTCTTGTCCCGCCGCTGGACCTACGCCAGTGTACCAGGAATCCTTACACCTTGCAACTGTGGCAGGCATTCAACCTTTGGCAACTATGCTAAGATCCCCTTCACTACTTTCCTTACTGCTGCCCTCCGCTAACCTGTTTCTGGGACCCTGCCTGACTTGCCTCAACTAGCGAGCCCAACGCTACCCGCCTTGTGATTGCCTACCCCAACACCACAAGGTACAATTTTGGGCATCATCAACGGAGACTTAGTGAGTCCCAGAATCAAAGACAAGAGATGCAGAGATCTAAGCGAGCCAGAGAAGGAAAGAGTTGAGATAAAATAAGAAAAAGGGGAAACAGAACAAGTTGAGACAAAGGTGAGAGATGAGAGAGTAGAAAAGGAACTTAAAGACTTGAGGCGGAAAGGAAATAAAGCAGAGATAGATTCAAAGTATGAGACGAGTAGAAACAAGAGAAACAAGGCGATACAAGACAAGTATGATACAAAACAAGACAAAGTCAGAGAATGAAAACTGGAACACACAAAACTATGAGACAAAGATGAAATACAAAACACAAAATGAGAAGTACAGCAAAGAGTACTACTTGCTACTCTACGACTTATATACTGTAAGGTAAGTAGGCTCTAGGGCTCTGGTCTGGGTCTTGGTGATGAGTCATGGCACTGAGGCTCGAGGTGGGACCTGGGAACTGTGCAAGGTGGCAGTGGAGGTCAAGATATGTCGTGTGGTGCAAAGAAAGCTCTGGAAAGGAGGGTCTTACTTTGGAAGCACAGAGATATGTGGCGGCGATGAGGTGAGGAGGCAAGTAGAAGTGGGATGTGGCATGCAGAGGTCAGACCAGCAGTGATGCATGGTCATGATGCATGATGGGGGCCTCGGCACAGGTTGGGAGGGAGCACTGGTGCTGATGTGATGGCTGCAGCTGAGGAAGCGTTAGAGATGGCTAGGGCCAGCATTGATATGGCAGTCACAGGTGGTGATAGCCAGAAAGATGTTGAGGATGGCAGGGATGGCAGTGGTTGATGGCGGTGATGGGCAGTGATGGCCTAGAGCTGCTGAGGTGGCTAGTTAGGTAGCAATCCAGGCCTGGGATAGTCATGGAGGTCAGTCAGTTTGGGAAGGTTGAAGTCCTGGGGCCGGAGCTAAGTCTCAGAGATTGGTAGCGGGTTGTGACAAAGAGGGGGTGATGTTACAACCTGCTACTGACCGCCAGTACTCAGCCCCAGCTCTGGGACTCCAACCTCCTCAAACCAGCCTACTGTAAGGGCGACCTCTGGAGGCTGTGGCTCAGTCACACAGCTGGCAGAGGGAAATCCAAAGTATATTAGAAGTATGTCACAAATAGCTAGTAAGGTACTAACCTGGCAGAGGGAAATCCACAAAGAACAAGTCTAAGGAATCACTCTGCCAGAAAACAGAAAATAGTTGACAGTAGATCACACGACTGGTCACATGTCACATGTCATAATGTGTGACATTTCTGATGGGGTCGGTCACAAGTCATGGTCATGTCACAGCAATGGTCACATGATTAGAGTACATGTGAGGTCATGCACATGCCACATGACTGCAAATCATATGCCAACAATTTGCTAGTAGTGGCTGTGAGTCCATCCAGTCAAAGAGGAATGTCCAATAAGGAAGTAGATTCCCATGGTCCGACCAATGAGGAATTTGACAAGTTGAGAAGAAAGGCAAAGGAAATCAGTGAAAGTGAAGCATGGCTGAGGAAAAAAGGATGTAAAAGAGAGGTCTCTTGACACTTCCATGATGTCTCGAGCCTGGACTGCTACTCAACCAGCCAACTTGGCAGCCCCCAGCCATCACCATCTGTCACTACTACTAGCCACTGCCGCTCCTAGCACTCCTTGGCCATCATCACTCACAGCCACCACATCAATGCCAGCCTCAGCTATCTCTGGTGCTTCCCCCAGCTGCAGCCACCACATCAGCACTGGCACCAGCAACCCCCAGCACTTCTCCCTGACCTGTACTGAAGCCTCCCTGGCTACCACCAAGATGCTCATTATGCATTATGACCATACATCACTGCTGGTTCAACCTTTGCACACCATGCTCCACTCCTGCTTGCCTCCTTGCCTTGCTGCCTTCCATGTGCTCTCAAAGCAAGGCCTTCCTTAGAGAAGCTTCCTTTGCACTGCACGACATGCATCAACCATCACTGCTGCCTTGCATGATCTTCAGGCTTCATCTTGAGCTCTGGAGCCTATGTACCATCCAGTATATAAGTCGTAAAGTAGCATTGAGTACTTTATGTCAGGTTCCGCTGACCACAGGGGCTCAGTCCACTAGGTGGATACCTTATGTGAAGTGCATGGTGTCCACAAACACAGCATACTGGCAAGAGCGCAAGGCATAGGGAACCAAAGCAGGACTAGAGGTGCAAGCAAGAGATCATCAGTAACACCAGGCTGAGGGGTGAGTGCTAAGGAGGGATGGAGGACGAGTGCCGGAGGTAGGCGCAATAGAAGCAAGAGATGTGGAGATCAAACAAGCCAAAAGGGGAAAGAGTCGAAATAAGATAAGGGGAAGGGAAAACAGAAGAAGTCAAGACTTGAGGCAGGAGATGAAAGAGGAAAAGAGAACTTAGAGGTTGGAGGTGAGAAAGAGTAAAGCAGAAATAGAATTAGAGTAAGAGATGAGTAGAGATGACAAGTAGGAGACGATACGAGATGAGTACAATATGAAATGAAGCAGAGTCAAAAAATAGAGACCAGAACACATGAGACTACAAGACAGAGACAAAACATGAGGAAACAAAACAAGGGATACAGTAATATCAAGACTAGAGTACTACTCGCTACTTTACAGCTTGTATATTGTGTGGTAAGTAAGCTCCAGGGCTCAGGCCCAGGTCCTAGTGGCAAGTTGTGGTGCTGGGGCTTAGGGTGAGACTCAGGGATTGCGTAAGGTGGTGGTGGAGGTTGAGACATGTTGTGTGGCATGGAAGGTCTTGCTCTGGGAGCGCAGAGACATGTAGCAGCGAGGCAGTGAGGAGGTGAGCAGATGGCATGGGCCAGGAGAGTGCCAGGTGTTGCTAGTGCCAGCGCTGATGTAGCGGCTGCAGTTGGGGAAGTGTCAGAGATAGCCAGTGCCAGCGCTGATATGGCGGTCATGGGCGGTGTAATAGCCAGGACCAGTGCTGATGTAGCAGTCATGGTAGTGATAGCTAAGGCCAGTGCTGATGTGGCGGTCATGGTAATGATAGCCAGGGAATGCTAGTGGTAGCAGTGGCTGATGGTGGTGATGGTGATGACACCCAAAATTGTACTAAGTAGTGTCGGGGTAGGCAGTCACAAGGCGAGTAGCGTTGGGCTTGCTAGTGGAGGTGAGCCGGGCAGAGTCCTAGAGGACAAGTTAGTGGAGGACAGCGGTAAAGAAGTGGTAAGGAAATGCTTAGCGTAGTTGCCAAGTACACAAAGCCTGCTGCAGTTGCAAGGCGCATAGATGATAAGGACACTGGCATACTCCTAGTGGCGAGACAAGGACACCGTACAATAGTGCTCTTGGCATAGAGTAAGCTTAAGAAAGGCAAAATTGAGCTCTGAAGCCCAAGTGTAAGAGGTAAAGGGTGAAGGTAACTTCTTATTTGCAGGCTATAAGTACAATATATATAGTAAAGTGTAAGTGAAGTCGCTGTTGGCAACCCTTGGGTTGCCAATATGAGGAACTAGTAAGTAAATCATAGGCAACAATTTTTTCTATAAGAAAGTGTCCATCAGACCTTAGCAACACCTAGCAGCACCAGTCAAGCTGTTTGTCATGTCAAAAATGCCAAAAAGTAGGTATGAAATCACTAAAATATCAATGTTGTGAAATGATGGTGGTTACCAGAGTGAGGCGGCAAAGCTGGCCAAACCTCAGTGTCAAGATAATAAGGTAAAATAAGTCAAAAAATAATAATGAAAAATACGCCAAGTGTATATCTGGAGTTCAAACTTCAGCTTTTTTGAGGGGGCGCCAGGTAATCCATAGGGCATGCTAACCACTAATCCATACGGCTGTGCCAGTAAATTCATCAGTATTCCTTTTGATACAACCTGGGTCTTATCAACAGGTGATGATGGCTAGAGGTTGCTGAGGTGGTTGGCCAGGTAGCGGTTTGGGCCCAGGATGGTCATGGAGGTGGGTTTGAGGGGTTGGAGTCCCAGGGGTCAGTAGTAGGTTGTGACACTCTAGTCTTGATATTACCATATTTCTCTGTCTCTAGCTTTGTGTTTTGTTTTGTTTCCTAGTCTCACATGTCCCTGTTTCCATTTTTTGACTTATCTCTTTTCATTTTGTATTTGTCTTGTATTGTCTCACCTCTCCTGTTTCTACTCATCTCGTTGATGATGCCCAAAATTGTACCAAGTGGTGTCTGAATAGGCAGTTACAAGGTGGTTAGCGTTGGGCTCGCTAGTTGAGGTGAGCTGGGCAGGGTCCCAGAAACAGGTTAGCGGAGGACAGTGGTAAGGAGGTAGTGAAGAGAAGCTTAGCGTAGTCACCAAGGATTGTATACCTGCTGCAGTTGCAAGGCATAAGAATTCCAGGTACGCTGGTTTAGGTCCAGTGGTGAGACAAAGAACACTATATGAAAGTGCGCTTGGCGTAGAGTAGACTTAGAAGAGACTAAATTGAGCTCTGAAGCTCAAGTGTAAGAGGTGATGGTGAAGGTAATTTGTTATTTTGCATGCTATAAGTACAGTATATATAGTAAAGTGTAGGCAAGGTCGCCGTTGGCAACCCTTGAGGTGCTAACATGGAGAACTAGTAAGTAAACAGTAGACCACAATCTTTTATATAGGAAAATGTCCATCAGCCCTTAGTGACGCCTAACGGCATCAGTCAAGCTGTCTGCCATGTCAAAAATGCCAAAAAGTAAGTATGGAATCGCCCAAATGTCAATATAGTAGAATGATGGCAGTTACTAGGGAACGGCGGCAACGCTGGCAAAACCTTGGGGTTAAGAAAATAAATCAGAAAATAAAGTAAATAAATCGAAAAATACTGGTGAAAAATACGCCAAGAGTGGGCCAAGGGTTCAAACCTCCGCTTTTGAGGGGGTGGCTGGTAATCCATTGAGCACGCTAACCACTAATCCATGCAGTTGTGCCAGGAAAATTGTTAGTATGCCTCTTGATACAACCTGGGTCTTATCATTGTAACTCTCAATTTAGACTTCTACCCTCTCTCTGCTTCAAGTCTCTAAGTTTCTTGCTTTCTCCTCTCTTCTCTCTTCTCTCGCCTTAGTCTCAACTCATTCTGTTTTTTCTTTCACCTCTCATCTTGACTCTTTCTCCTTTTAGCTTGATTAGATCTCTGCTCCCTTCATCTCTGATTCTGGGACTCACTAAGTCCCATTGCTTGCCTCAGCTATCTATTCACCAGCCCTGGAACTCACTTGTACATCAGCGCTCATCTTACACTTCATCTTCGCACTTCTGGGACTCATGCTCACTCTAGCACTCATCTCCAAACTCCTTTCTCCACCCCCATTCTCATCCTGGTATAACTGACAATCTCTCGCTCATCTGCCACTCACATCCACAGTCCCACTCTGCGCTCTTGACAGTACCACTGCATTTGTAGACATTGTGCATGCTATATAAGGATTTGCCCAGTGGACTGAGCCTCTGTGGTTAGCAGAATCTGACAGATACTGCTAAGTAGCATCTAAATCCATGGAAATGCCTGATGGTAGTGTCAGGTTCCGCTGACCTCGGGGGCTCAGTCTACTGGGCGAATCCACCTTACGTCAATTCACCGTGCACGAACACAGAGCACCGGGGGTAGCGCGAGGCGTAGGAGACCGAAGCGGGGCGGGGGAAGGTGCGTAGAGGAGTGCCGGGAGTGCCGGTGGGTGAGACGAGTGCCGGGGAGAGGAAAGGACGAGTGCCGGGGGTTGGCGCGAGTCCCGGGGGTGCGAGAGGATGAGACGAGCGAGCGCCGGGGGCGAGCGAGTCCC
>JAGGAQ010006411.1:0-16029 GCA_017657225.1 Termitomyces sp. T69sscA
TGTGTTTGTACACGGTGAATAGCCGTAAGGTGGATTCGCCCAGTAGACTGAGCCCCCGAGGTCAGCGGAACCTGACACATATGCTAAGCTCCACCTCACATTTCCTTACTGTTGCCTTTGCTAATTCGTCTTCTGGGACTCTACTCAGTTCTTCCTCACTTAGCAAGTTCGATGCTAATCAACTATGCCTAGTGACTGCCTACCCAGACACCACTTGGCACACTTTCAGGTGTCATCAATATGTGTGACTCAGTGGTGCTCCTTAAGCATTTTGAGATAGATGAAGATGTTATCAAGGTATATACACACTACGCCCTCCACAATGAGATCCCAGAAAATGTTGTTCATCATTGTCTGAAAGGTGGCTGAGCTATTGGTGAGTCTGAAGAATATAGCAAGAGGTTCAAACAGTCTCTGGTTGGTTCAGAAGGTAGCCTTTTACTCATCTCCTTTATGAATGTGCACATTGTTGTAACTTCACTGGACATCCAATTTTGTGAGGTACCATGCCCCCTGGAGGTTATTGATGAGCTCAGAAATGAGGGGGAGGGAGTAGTGAATCTTTACTGTCATGGCATTAAAAACTCAGTAGTCCTGAACTAGCTGGAGAAAGCCATCCTTCTTCTTAATGAAAAAGACTGAAGAAGCCATTGTCAACTTGGAGGGGTGTGTAAGGGCAACCTCTAGGAGCTGTGGCTCAATCACACAACTAGCAGAGGGAAATCCAAAGTTATATTAGACATGGTAATCAATGATACAATGGTAACTAATCACCTAGCAGAAGGAAATCCAAAGAAAACAAATCTAAGGATTTTCTGCTGCTTGGTGTGGTGCATCAGCGGGTAGCAGAGGCATGGGAACAGCTGTACAGGTGACTGGAGCTAACCTTAACTCTGGATAGTGTTCAAACAGGAAGAATGGGAAGTTCTGAGGATTTTCTAAAAAGAAAACGACCTTTGGAGATCTTCAGAGGTATAAAACGAGTCCTGAAGGTCTAGGGCAAGCCTCAGGGGTCCCAGAGGTCTAGAGCAAGCCTTGGGGGTCCCAGAGAGTGGCGTAGGATGTGCCCAAAAATAGAAGTCAAATGGAAGTTCCCTGACAGGGTGGATGCAACCAGAGTCCAGTTTCTCTTAAAGGAAGGCATCAAGCTTGTCCAGTTTCTCTTAAAGGAGTTCCTTAAACACTAATGGGTAGACCTTGCAGCTGGAGGGCTTAGAGTCTGGCATCAATTTGATGGCATGGTTCCACTACTTGCACTCTGGAAATGAGAGTCAAAGGAGGCCTTAGAAAACACATCCTCAAAGCTGTGGAGATACTGTGGCATCACATTTCAGAAAGCTTGGAGCAAGAAGTTGGTGGCAAATGCCTGGGCTAACTGCTGGGATGTGGTCTGGCTGGCTCAGATCTCCTTGATGGATGGCAGCAGGTGCAGAGTGGTTGCATAAATCTGGTCTCCAATCTCTATCACCTCATCTATAGACTCTAGGTTGTAAATACCATGAAACTCCCCTCCTAGCTCCTCTTCTTCAAGCCTTGCAACTACTCTGGTCATCCTTGTAGAGGGCCCCTCTCTTATAGAGAAATGCCAGAGGCAGGGGGTCCAGAAAGTCAGGGTCTACAAAGGAGAAGTGGTCTGGATGGCAGCATGCTTCCAAGCTCCTGCTCAGTGCTCTTCCTTGACTTCAGTTGCACAGATGGAGCACCTTCAGGAACACCAACTCATGGTTATCTTGCCCTGGGCTCAGTCTACTTCAAGGTTGTGCTCTCGAAGCTAAATGAATCCAAGGATCATGTTCTGCTTTTCTAGGCTAGTGACCGCAAAGACTGTGCATTTGGTGTGGTGGAGGACTAGATCTACCATAAAGCTGATGGCACCTGCCTTGTTGAGTGTTCTATCAATATTGAATACTGAAATGAGTTTGGAAAGCAGCTGTGTGGTCAGGCCATGGCATTTCATAAATTCCATGTCCAGAAGCAGTCCCGTCACTCCACTATTCAGGAGGGTGGTGACTTTGTGGATTTGTTACATGTTCATGGTCTTAATCTCCACATCAAAGCACAGCGAGTTTGCTGAAGGAGTTGAGGCCATCATATACTGCCAAGGCAGTTGCCATTTCCAGGCAAGAGGCTTGGCTGGTGTGAGAAAGTGTGGCTCAAAGTCTGGAGGTGATATTTGTACATCTGAAAGAAGTAGTGGAGATTCATCTGTCTGAGAAAGGTTGACATCAGGGTGTGTATTTGTCTAATGACAGACATGCAGTTGACTAGTCACTCAAAGTTATTTGGAGTAGTGGGGCTCCATAGTCCTGAAGTAGTATAGTTTTTTTCGACTTCTCCTAAAGGTTGGACATGGGATCTGGTAATTTCGATGTCCCTCATACTCACATAACTTGACGTTGAGGAGAACATATTTCACATGTGAACTTGTGAGTACTTGGCAATGGAAGCATACATCTCATCTATTACTCAACTAAAAATCCTCCTCCAGGCTCCAGAGGGAAGTGCAGATGCCACTCCCTTCTGAGATCAACTCCAGTGCCAGCTCATCTAGTGATGGGGCTCCAGTAGCATCCTTCATGACCAGCAGTTGCAGAAAAAGCTCCTCCTGCTTAGCAATAAAGAAGTAGCATACCTCAAAGCCCAATGGGCAGTGTCATACAAAGTGCCCTGGCTTTTTGCATTGCCGGCACAGTAGCAGTGCAAAGTGATGCTGCTGAGTGGCATTTATATCCATGAGAATGCTTGGCAGTAATGGTCATGGTGTGGAGATGGCTAGAGCAGAGGCAGGCACTGAGTGCATGGGAGCAGAATGCCAGAGACTCACCACTGGAGTGGGATGGTGAGCAGAGTGTATTCAGCCTAGCTCTTATCAGATCTCCATAATCTGCCACTAGTCCTGGGCCACTTCATACCAGGAAGTGATCTGCTCGTTGTCTGGATGGCCCTCAGCAAGGTTGTCGATGCACTCCATCAATGCAGGGTGCAGGCCATCTTAGAATGCAAGACATAGTTGAAGACCATCTGGGTAGGCTGCTTCCTTGACTGATATCTGAAAAGAGTTGATGTATCCATCCAATGTCTACTTTCTCTACCTATACTGCTCTCTGTTGTGCAGCACTAGTGCAGCAGACTTGGCAGAATCAATTGGAAAGAACTCTCCCTGGAAATCCTATTCAAAGGCAGCCCAGTCTATAAAGCTCCCAACACCTCTGAAATGTCAGAGCATGCATAGTGCATGAGTAGAGGCCCACCTGGCCTTCATGTAAGACAGCACTCAAGTCATCTTCAATGCTTCAGAGTTAGAGGCATCTCTGCTAAGGTGAATGTGGGTGAGGCAGGACTGGAGAAAGCGCTCCCTGGAGGTGCAGTCACCATTATACATGTCCATGAGTGCCAGATGTGGTATCTGCACCTGAGGACCTGCCAAGGCTATTGAAGCTACTGAAGGGACTGCCAGAGCTGCCAGAGAGGTGGTTTGGCAGAGAGTGGAGAATTTTGTCATGTGGTGAGTGAGGGAAGCTTGAGTCAGTTGCACTTGCATCTCTAGGTGTAGCAAGCAAGTCCAGGCATCATCCTGAGGAGCTGGAGCATCCAAAGGAGCATCTGGATTGGCAAGCTGAGACAGAGAGTTCTGTGGGTGTTTAAGCCTGGTGAGGAAGTGACAAATAGGGGCCCAGAAAGTCCTGGCAGGCTATGAGGGGCTTCTAGACCAGACTTGTTCTGCTGTAAGGGCAGCCCACAGGAGTTGCAGCTCAATCACACAACTAGCAAAGGGGAATCTAAAGTTATATTAAGAATGATAATCAATGGTACATTGGTAATTAATCACTTAGCAGAGGGGAATCCAAAGAAAACAAGTCTAAGGATCTCCACTGCTTGGTGTGGTGCATCAGTGAGCAGTGTCACAATCCACCACTAACCCTCAGGACTCAGGCCTGGCCCTGGTACTCCCAACCCTGCAAGACGACCCCCATGACCATATTAGGCCTGGACCGCTACTCGGCCAACCCCCTCAGCAACCCCTAGCCATCACTGCTCATCACTGCCACTAGCCACTACCACCCCCAGCATCTCCTCAGCCATCACCGCCATGATTGCCACATCAGCGCTAGCCCTGGCTATCACACCGCCCATGCCCATCACATTAGCACCAACACCAGCAACACTTGACGCTCCCTCAGCCTGTGCCAAGACTCCTACTATGCATCACAATTACGCATCACCACTGATCCGATCTCCACATGCCATGCCCCACTCCTGCTCTCCTCCTCACCAACTTGCCGCTGTGTGTCTCTGCATTCCTAGTGCAAGACCTCCATGCTGCGCAACATGTTTCAACTTCCACTGCCATCCCACATGATCCCTGAGTCTCACCCTAAGCCCCAGCGCCGCAACCTGCTACTCAAACTCAGGCCAGAACCCCGGGGCCTACCTACCACACAGTATATAAGTTGTAAAGTAGTAAGTAGTACTCTAGTCTTGATATTACTTTAGCTCTTGTACCGTCTCATTGTGTTTTGTCTCCATCTTGTATTTTTGCATGTTCCGGTCTCTATTTTCACTCTGCTTCATATCTTATTGTACTTGTCTCATATTTGCTCTATTTGTTGCCTCTATTTGTCTGGTACTCTAATTCCACTCTGCTTTATTCTTCATCTCTTTGCCAATCTCTAAGTTCCCTTGTCTTGTCTGTCTCCTGTCATGATCCATGACCACCCCACCATCAGCCACCGCCACCCCCAGCATTCCCCTGGTCATCACCACCGTGACCGCCACATCAGCACCAGCCTCAGCTATCACACCGCCCATAACCACCACATTAGTGCCAGCACCAGCAAGACCTGACACTCTCCCGGCCTGTGCTGAGACCTCCATCACACATCACAATCATGCATCACTGCTGACCTGATTTCTGCATGCCATGCCCCGCTCCTGCTCCCCTCCTCACCGCCTAGCTGCTGCATGTCTCTGCATTCTCAGTGCAAGACCTCCACACCGCGTGATATGTCTCAACCTCCACCGCTGTTCCGCACAATCCCTGGGTCTCATCCCAAGCCCCAGTGCCGCAACCCGCTACTGGAACCCAGGCCTGAGCCCCAGGGTCTACCTACTGCATAGTATATAAGTCGTAGAGTAGTAAGTAGTACTCTAGTCTTGATATTACCATAGCTCTCATACCGTCTCATTGTGTTTCGTCTCTGTCTTGTAATCTCGTGCATTCTGGTCTCTATTTTTACTCTGCTTCATTTTTTATTGTACTCGCTTCATATCTGCTCTGTTTGTCGCCTCTATTCATCTCATACTCTAATTCTACTCTGCTTTACTCTTCATCTCTCTGCCAATCTTAAGTTCTCTTGTCTTTTCTGTCTCCAGCCTCCAGTCTCAACTTGTTCTGTTTCCCCTTCCCATATCTTATCTTGACTCTTTCCCCTTTTGGCTTGCTCAATCTCTGCTCTTCCGCTTCCATCTCCAGGACTTGCTAAGTCTCCATGCTTGTCACTTCATTGATACCTGGGACTCACTCACTCGTTCTGTTCTCCTGTCTCCCTAAGACTCGCACCTACTCCCAGCACTCATCCTCCACCCTCCTTGGCACTTGCCCCCTATTCCAGCATTACTAGCGATCCCCTACTCACCTCTCCTGCCCTGCTTTGGTCTCCTACACCTCGCGCCTCTACTGG
Organism: Termitomyces sp. T69sscA; assembly: GCA_017657225.1. NCBI lineage: Eukaryota > Fungi > Basidiomycota > Agaricomycetes > Agaricales > Lyophyllaceae > Termitomyces > Termitomyces sp. T69sscA. The sequence continues at coordinate 5,682 of JAGGAQ010006411.1, forward strand.
TACTCTGCATCTGTAAACACAGTGATCACCACATAAGGTACTCACCCAGTGGACTGAGCCCCCATGGTCAGTGGAACCTGACAGGCAGCAAAGGTGTGAGAACAACTGTACAGGTGATTAGAGCTAACCTTAACCTTGTATAATGCTTGAAAGGGAAGTGTGGAAAGTTTTGGAGGTTTTTCAAAAAGGAAATGACCTCTGGAGATCTCCAGAGGTCTAAAGTGAGCTTCAGGAGTTCCAGAGAGTGGTGCAGGAGGTGGGCTGGAAGGTAGGGAAGTGCCCCAAGGGGAAGTTGGTGTAGACCAAAAATGGAAGTCCCCTGACACCATCCAGTTGGTGGATACCCCCCTCTGTCCTAGAAATTCCAGGGTTGGTAGCTGTAGTGGATTTGTGACATACATCACTGATCACCTACATACACTTTATCATTTCCAACTTACATCACTATCCTTCACAACCGCTTAGTTATTCATATATATATTATGAGCTGAGTTGTAATTAAGTAGCTTTCTCGCAATCAAGGACTTACACCAGTTCACACCTGTGAGACTCTTAGTGTGCCATAACTCTTTGCCTCAACAGGCAGACTCCCATCACATATTTTGAACTTACAAAGTTAAAGCCTAATTACAACTTATCAAGCTCACTCTTTGCAGATTTCCGATGGTCTGATCAACCAGAAGACAACCCAGTAGTGAGCACCTTAATTACATTGCATAGTAACCAAAATCCTTCCTCTAGATACCCACTCCATACTCGTAACTCGGCGGCCCAGTCGGCAGGCCAAGGAACGAGAACTGAACCAACTAATCGCGATGCCAGACCTCCTGGATTGCAGGCTAGAACCACTCAGGGCAACGGGTTGGGAACCCGTGACCCTCAAGACAGGGGCAGTACCAGCTATAATACCCATACTAGCCTGGAGCTCAAGGAGCCCAGAGACCTCTTGAAAGGGGATAAGACTGATATGTCAAGCGCGCAAGCCGTGAGAGGAACTGACTTGTCATGAAGCTTGTCTGAGTTGACAAAGTTGCCCTCGATGGACTCAGGAGGTACCCAACTGCAGGATGCGGACATAACAACCCCCTGCTGATGGGTGTGGGTGGAGAATGGCCTGTCAAAAGAGGCCGAAAGCCAGGAACTGTCGCAGAAACAGACTCACACCGTAGATTCGGCCAGAGATACCCTGATGGAAAGGGATTGAGAGTGTATCGATCGTAGATATGCAAATATTACTGTAGCTGCAATTTATAATGTAGCCAAAGATGGTGAAGAGACTCACTAAGAGGAAACCTCCCAGAGAAAAGAAAAGGGAATAGATCCCCAAAACTGGGGGGCTGCCCAACTATCTGGGGATGAACTTGATCCCGAGATCCAGCAGCAAATCCTGGATGAATGCTATCAGCAACAAGTGGATGCTGAGGATAGAGAAAGAGGACAACCTGAACAGCAGGTTGAGGACCAGTTTGATCCCTCAGGATGGGAAAACCAAGAATATCCTGACCAGGAGACAGGTCCAGATGAGGCTGGCAAAGATGAATCGGCCAAGAACTGGAGGACTAAGCATATGACTGATGCTCTGCTAAAAGCATCCCGTAAAATAGAGAAAAAAGAAAGGGCTCAGACAGCCAAGAAAGAACGTCCGTATATGACCCAGTTGAATGCACAAGGTCTGATGAAACAGATGCAGGCCAATCTTCAGGGTGACCCTAAGAGCTCCACAGATGAAGGAAGCAAATGCTTGGCGCCTAAGAGGAGTAAGGCCAAGTTGAAATCCAGAAATAAGAGAAATCGGGAAGAATGCACCAAGGTAATGAAACCCATGGCCCAGATAGCCAAGGAGAGCACGCTGGGACATGCCTTTCGCCGCATCTGGGCAATGAATAGTGATAGCCCCAGTGATAGTAGTTCCAGCACATCCTCAGAAGGAAGCAGCAGTGAACCCAGCAATGGTTCCGACTCAGAGGGTTCCTCCTCTGGAAACTCGTCCAGCTGAAGTAGAGGCAATCGACGCTAAGGCAATCAAGGGCAGTCCAGGAGAGTTGGGGGTTCCTGACGCAGGTCCAGGAGTGCATGAAGGCAGAACAGATTGAGGCGATCCAGCAGTAGCCGAGATCTGATAAAGCCGATGCCCCATCTCCATATGATGGAACCACAGACGTGCAGACGTTCATGCAATTTCTGTCAAATTGTTCGTTATACCTGAAACATGGTCAAGTTAGTAGACATTGCCAGATGCTTGTGATCTCACCATTCCTGAAAGGCAGAGCCTGGAGATTTTATGCCCGTGAGGTTTCCCTAGACCCAGAGAGTTGGAGTATAGACAAGTTTTTTGAGGGACTCTTTAATGACTGTTTCCCTGTGAATTTCCGCAATTAGCAGCAGAATAAATTGACTGGTTACCATCAAGGAAAACATACAGTCTGTCAGGTTCCGCTGACCACGGGGGCTCAGTCTACTGGGCGAACACCTTACGGCTAATCACTGTGTACACAAACACAGAGCACCGGGAAGAGCGCGAGGCGTAGGAGACTGAAGCAGGGCGAGGGCGGTGTGTGGGGGAGCGCTGGTAGCACTGGTGAGTGAGACGAGTGCCAGGAAGGGTGAGGAACGAGTGCCGGGAGTTGGCGTGAGTCCCAGGGTGCAAGAGAATGAGACGAGCAAGCGCCGGTGAGCGAGCGAGTCCCGGGGATCAAGAGAGAATCAGACACGGGAACCTAGCGAGTCCCAGGGATGGAAACAGAACCGGGGAAGTTGGATGACCAAAAGGGGAAAGAGTCGAGATAAGATATTGGGAGATGGAAATGATTAAGTCAAAGAGAGGAGTCGGGAACGGAGAGTTAAGAGAACTTAGAGTGGAAAAGAGAGAGGAGAACAATGAGAATAGATTGGAAGTATGAGACGAGTGGAGACGAGACAGAGAGACAAAACGAGACGAGTACAAGAAAAGAAGCAAGTAAAAGTAATGAGACCAGGATGCACAAGAAAACAAAACAGAGACAAAACACAACAGACAAGACGGGTTGTGGTAATATCAAGACTAGAGTACCTACTTACTACTCTACAACTTATATACTACGCAGTATGTATAGCCCAGGGCTCAGGCCCAGGTTCCAGCAGCAGGTCGTGGCGCTGGGGCTTGGGGTGAGACCCGGGGGCCGTGTGGGGCGGGGTGAGATTAAGACATGTCACGCGGCGCAGAGGTTTTGCACTGGAAGCGCAGAAACACGTGGTGGTGGGGCGGTGAGGGGGGAGTGGGAGCGGGGTGTGGCATGCGGAGGTCGGTGGCAGTGATGCGCGATTATGATGCATGATGGGGGTCTTGGCGCAGGCCAGGGGTGACGGGTGGTGCTGGCGCTGATGTGGCGGTCATGGCGGTGATGGCCGGGGATGCTGCAGGTGGCAGTGGCTGGTGGCATTGACGGGCAGTGATGGCCAGTGATGGTCGGAGGAGTTGGCTGGGTAGCGGTCTGGCCCCAGGGCGGTCGTGGGGGTGGTTTTGGGAGGGTTGGGGTCCCGGGGCCGGGGCTGAGTCCCGGAGGTTGGTAGCGGGTCATGACACAGTCCGAGACTATGTATCTGGGTTGGAGGAACTGTTCACCATGGTCGGATTTATCAGTTATTGAGAGAAAGTCATTAAGCTTTTCAACAGGTTCAGGTCATTGATGAAGAAGGAATTGTACAAAAAGGGGCTTACCCCCGAGACGTCCAAATGGAACCGACTCCTAGAAGAGGCCAAATTCATTGAAAGGTCTGAAATGGTTGACCTAGAAGAAGCTCGTACCTCTGAAGCCCACTCCCACAAATTGCATCATCATTCCTCACATCAGGAAAAAAGAGAACGCAAGGATCTTCCCAGCATGAACCGCCAGAGAGGCCAAGGGCATTCGAAACACCATTGCTCCCCTTACCAAAAGCGAACCAATGCCATGCCGGGCTTCTTGTCATCCCATAATAGACCTGGAGGAAATCATGAGAACAGAGAGAGGCACGGTCCATTATTCCATTCTTAGAAAACCACCCACCATAAACTGAGTCAGGAGGAACAAGAAGAATATCGTACCGGCAACAAGTGTTTCACTTGTGGAGGCGTCGATCACTTCTCCCGCAATTGTGCACGGAACAAAATGGTTAAGTCGAGCTTGGGAAAACCTCCTGGGATTCAATCAAGCAGTGTCCGGCTTGACCTAAGGGAGATTGATCAGAAGCAAGAGGAGGCTCTGAAAGAGACTACCCAGGATGTTGGTTGGGTTCTTTGGCATTGAGGAACAGTATGATGAGGACAACAATCAGACTGAGTTCTCAGGAGAAGAATCTGCCTGGGATGTGATCAGTTTTAATTTTATGGAAGATGATAGTATGTCGGACCTACAATCGGTGTCAGACACAGAAGAATCTGAAGGTGTAGCAAGCACCAGTGAAGGTCCCCAGGAGCTGAAGTCTGATTTGGAGGCCAGATCATTAGATGAGATGGAAACTGATGATGACAGTGTACCAGACCTACAATTGGTGTCAGACTCAGTAATAATGGTTGATGAGCTCACAGTTCATGGAGAAACTTCCGAAAACTTGACTGAGACGGCTGATAATCTTGATCTCGAAGACAAGTGGGCAGAAATAGTTGTAACGTCCCCCAAAGATTTTGGCAGTGATGTCTATGATGTGGTGATTTCTCACCTGGAAGCTCGTGTAGCCAAACTCTGGGAAGAGGAGTTAGCCAGAGGGAAACCTAACCGGTTAGATAGTGCACAGGCCTGGAAACTGGAATATTTCTTGGAACTCCGTCAACCCTATCCAGGGGACCCAGCAAACTGTCTTCAGTACAAAGAGAAGAGATTCTCGTCCTATGACATAAGCCCTAATGAGGTTTGTATGTATGATCTGGTCAGAAACTATAAAACGGTCTTACCCAAAAGTATGATTGAAGACCAGCAGTTCAAGCCAGCGTTATGGTATGCAGTACAGTGTAGCATGACGTCAGGAGCCCCGCTCAACCAAAAACCATGGTATCAAGTAGTGCTAGCTACTAGCATGTGGCAGTGGAATGCCACAAAGGTATTGCAGTTAGGTGCACCTTACCTCCCAAATGAGGCCTGGAGAAAGCAGGTGCCTGGGTGGCGATTCCATCTGCAGGACATGGATAAAGGCCAAGTTGAGATCTTTAATAGACTGATTGAGTTCTGGGTGGAAATTGAAGGAACTCACCTACAGAGCCCGCTGTTTGATGTGGTGAGATGGTACAATAAACGGTTGCAACAAAAAATGGAGTACCTCAGAGAGACTGCATTTGGTGATGATGAACCCAGCATAGGGGAACTATGGGCCGATCAAGAAAGTCCTGACCTAACACAAGGGGATTCGTTTAATAACAATCTTCGGCGGGTTGTTGGAGCCTTGCATTGGCTCCAAGTAGAACCAACTCAAAACACAATGAGGGTGTTAGAACTTAACGGACAACAAGTCAAAGCAGGAACTTACCCTGCACTAATACACCACAATGTCTGGCAAAAAAATATGGCTCGATCAGTGCTCAAACCGCTTGTCATTGTAGTAAGGCTGAATGGACACCCGGTTCAGGCCCTGGTAGATTTGGGATCGTTGGGAGACTTTGTCTCATCAACTATTGTAGAACAACTTAAGTTGAAGAAACTGGAATTAGAACGGGCAATACCTGTGCTGTTGGCGGTACAAGGGTCGAGATCCAAAATAAACTTTGGAGTGACAGCTGAAGTAGAATATCAGCATATAGCCAGACCCTCTTATTTTGATGTAATGAACCTAAACGGGTACAATATGATCTTGGGTACCCCCTGGATCTACCAACACAAAGTGGCAATTGGGTTAAATCCACCCAGAGTAATAATTGGCAGCAACAAACCGGTCCCAATGAAAGAAGGAGTTGGAGTGTCCTAGCTGTCATCCAGAGCCATGGAGCAAGTGGAAATAAGTCTGGAACAAGTAAGAGATGAATTGCATAAATATGCTAAACCTATCTGCAAGTCAGTCGAGGACACACCTTTACCCCCACTACGGGTGATAAACCATGAGATACCATTAATAGATCCAGATAAGATATATCCCTGGCACCCATTGCGATGCCCTGAAGCATTAAAACCATTGTGGAATGAAAAACAGACAGCATACATTAAAACTGGCCGGTGGGCAGTCACAGCAAGTGGCAACACAGTACCAATGATGTTTCTAAAGAAATCGGGAAAAACTGGTGAACCAATGCATTATAGACCTTCGAGCCCGAAATGCCAATACCCATAAGATGTCATCGCCCTTGCCAGACATTGATGGCATTTTGCATAGGGCAGCGAGTGCCAAATATCAATCTATAATTGATGGTCAGGATGCCTATGAGCAGATTTGGATTAAACCAGAGCACGTACCCAGGACTACGGTGACGACCCCTGATTGTAATATGGTGAGCCATGTGGTACAGCAAGGAGATTGTAACACTCCTGCAACTTACCAGGCATTGATGAACCATTTGTTCGCCCCATATCTTGGTCGATTTGTTGATGTATATCTTGATGATATAGTCATTTATTTGATGTCTCTAGAAGAACACGTTAAACACGTTAAATTAGTATTGGATATACTAAAAAGGGAAAAATTATACCTTAGTGAACGTAAACTTCAGTTTCTATGCAGGGAAATGAAGATCCTAGGCAGAATAGTGGACGATGAGGGTATCCGGATGGATCCTGATAAGGTCAATGCCCTGGCTAAATGGAAGGTACCTACAAATTGTGACTTGCTGCAAGGATTTCTCGGCGCTGCTGGATACCTTGCTGATGACATCGATAGAGTTCAAATTCCCATGGGAGTGCTCCATGGGCTTACCAGAGACACTGTATCCTATAGGTGGGATCACACACATCAGAGAGCGTTCGAGGATATAAAACAACTAGCCGTGAAGTGTAGAGAGCATCACCAAAAGCCATTTAAGTATGGTGAAGGCACAGATCCTGTAAACGTGGTGACCGATGGATGCACCACAGGTATCGTGGGCATGATAAGCCAAGGAGCAGATTGGAAGACAGCTGATGTGGCTGCCTTTTTCTCTGTGAAACTGAACACGACTCAGCAGAATTATCTGGTCCATAAAATAGAAATGCTTGCTGGAGTGGAAACAATGCTAAGACACCAGGATATCCTGCAAGGAGTTAGATTTAGATGGTTTACAGACCATAAGGGGTTGGTACACATACTGAACCAGAAGAATCTGTCAGGGAGACAAGCCAGATGGATTGAGAAAGTATCTGAGTTCAATTTCAAGGTAATATACATACCAGGAGTTGAAAATATCCTGTCTGATGCGCTGTCATGACTGTATTCAAATGAAAAAGCCGGAACAGTGCGTGCCAGAAGTGAATACACATACCATGATGTGATAGACAATGACTTCTTGGGAGAACATTTAATCACGATGCCCGTATTGGTGGGGCCAGAGGGTGAGAGTGAAACTCTGCCAGAAATCGTCATGGAAACACCAGGAAAAGATAGGACATCAGAAAAGGATATAATCCTGCAGGAAACGCACAGGAAGAGAATGGTAGAACCAGCTGAAACAGGGAGACCCAAAACTGCAAAAGAATTTGCTGCAAGGATGAGTCGTCATTTTGTTCTGCGAGGCCCTCGAGAACAAAAGGAGGGTGGGGAAGATGAGGTCAATAAACAAAAAACTAAGTTGACAATCAGACTGCCAGCGAGACGTGCCATAGAAGATCAGATGTTACCTAAGAGTGGAGCGATTTGGAGCGAAGACCAGAATAAGCAATCAGTAGAACGTGAAAGAGACGAGGACCTTCTAGATTGAGCACGATCCCTTCAGGACCAAACCGAAAACCTGCCAGCAATCACTATTGAAGAATTAGTTAGAGGCGGAAAGGAGTCAATCGACTTACTAGAAAGCCTGAGAAATGAGTATGGAGAGGATCAATTATTTAAAAAGATAATTGAGAACCCAAAAGCTTATAAGAATTTTGAACACATAGATGGATTGATTTATCTAAAGACAGACATGGAGAAGGTACTCTGCATTCCAGCAATAATTACAAATGGAAGAAGTATCAGAGAAATCGTGATATCTGAAGCACATTTGTTGTTAGCCCATTTAGGTCACCAGAAGACGTACACTTACTTACATGACCTGGTGTGGTGGAAAACAATGGACAAAGACATCAAAAAGTATTGTGAATCATGCTCAACATGCGCACGCACCAAACCAAACAACCAACGCAGTTATGGTTTACTGAATCCCCCGAAAGTACCTACCCAACCCTGGGAGGTGATTGGGATAGATTTTGTGGGACCGCTGCCTGAATCGAAGGATCAAGATGCTTCATATGACTCAATAACAGTGATAATCAATTTATTGGCAGGAATGGTGCACATCGTACCTAGTCAGACAGATTACACAGCCTGAAACGTGGCGGAGCTAGTGTTTTCGGAAGTCTATAAACATCATGGGCTGCCAAAAGCAATTGTCAGTGATAGAGACTCATATTTTACAAGCGTGTTCTGGACACACCTTCACCAGCTCATTGGGACACAACTGAGGATCTCATCAGCCTATCATCCTGAATCAGATGGGTCCACAGAACGGGCCAATCAAACTATCACCCAGATGATCAGACAATGCATCGGACCAAATCAGAGAGATTGGGTGGCTAAGTTACCTGCAGTAGAATTTGCGATCAATTCAGCCTGGTCAGAGACCACGAGATATTCTCCATTCTTCTTGAACACTGGAAGGATGCCGAGACCAATGATATGGAAGACGGCCCCCAGATCTGAGTATCCTGGTGTCCAAGTGTTTGCTCAATGCCTGAGACTGGCAATCATGGCCACTCATGACAGTATAATTGCTGCAAGAGTAAAGCAGATACGGGATGCAAATCGAAAAAGGAAACTGGCACCTTTCACAGTCAACAACTTAGTATACGTGTCCACAGAAAATATGAGCTTCCCTAAAGAGTTAGCTCATAAGTTTATCCCTAAATTTGTGGGCCCATATCCTATTACTAAAGATTATGGAAACAATTCTTTCCAGGTGGACTTACCCTCATAAATGAAACAGCAGGGAATACATAATGTATTTCACACTTTGTTGCTCAGAATTCATCACTCGAACGATGATCGGCTGTTCCCCGGATGCCTTGATGAACAGATCATAGGAACAGACCCAGAAGAATGGGCGGCAGAGCGCATTGTGGCACATCAAGGAGTAAAGACCAATGCCATGTTCGAAGTACTCTGGAGGGCAGGAGACAAGACTTGGATGAGTTATCATCAAGTGGATGAGCTCAATCTCTTACCTCCATATTTCGACATTCTAGGAATAGATAATATTGCGGACAGGAATTTGTGAACCTGCGACTCTCTTCCCTCCATTTCAACCTTTCCTTCACTAACCTACACTCGTTTTCCCCCTCCCCGATCAACATGGGCTGCCGTGGATCTAGGTCAGGTTGTAGAGGATACCATGGTCATTCCCAGCGTGGATCCAGTGGCAGAGAACGCTATGTTGACTTGGCCCCTCGACGCTCGCAACACCCATGGATATATCAGAACAAAGAGTCCAATATCATCTACTTCACTCCCCTCGGTGTTGAGCCTAGCTACTCGCTTCACCCCCATCAGGTGATGGAATATATTGAGTTCAGTAAACGTGTCTGCAGGAAAGAAGGATGTAACAAAGCAGCTGTGCCCTATGGATATGAGCGATTTGCCGAAGAATTTAACGCCGTATCAGAGCGCCAATACCACTATTGACTCGCTACCTTTGACGCCAAAACCAACATCTGGAATATGCCCAAGCATCACGTAAAGTCCAAGCATATCCCTAAGCGCTTTGTGGATCATGCCCGCTATCATGAATTGATCACCTTTGGCTTGGTCACCGAGCACAGGAACGTAGACCCTATCATGATGAAGACCATTATGGCTGCAATGCACCACCCTCACCTTGCCAATTCATCAAAGACTTACTTTTATTAGCATCATCACAACGACCGGAAGGAACAAGCCAACGACAACAGCAGTGACGAGTCCGACTCGGCCAACAGCAAGGCTGTCAGGGGACTTCCATTCGATTTCCATTCTTGGACACATCCTACGCCACCCCCGGGACCCCTGGGACTTGCCCTAGACCCCCGGGACTTGCCCTAGACCTCCGGAACTCGTTCTAGACCTCCGGAGATCTCCGGAGGTCATTTCCTTTTTAGGAAATCCCCGGAACTTCGCATCCCTCCTGTTCGAACATTATCCAAGGTTAAGGTTAGCTCCGGTCACCTGTACAGTTGTTCCCACGCCTCCGCCACCCACTGATGCGCCG